>PVKV010008957.1:0-84288 GCA_004027835.1 Alouatta palliata
CCCGGCCAACCCTGTCTTAAAAAAAAAAAAAAAGTAGCCAGGCGCAGTGGCTCATGCCTGTAATCTCAGCGCTTTGGGAGGCCAAGGTGGGTGGATCATGAGGTCAGGAGTTCAAGACCAGCCTCACTAACATGGTGAAACCCATCTCTACTAAAAATACAAAAATTAGCTGGGTGTGGTGGTGCGTGCCTGTAATTCCAGCTATTCGGGGGGCTGAGGCAGGAGAATCACTTGAACCTGAGAGGTGAAGGTTGCGGTGAGCCGAGATTGCACCACTGCACTCCAGCCTGGATGACAGAGAGAGACCGTCTCAAAACAAACAAACAAACAAAACCCAACAAAATCTGCAACAGGTAATGGCTGAGATTAAATGATTGACTCAGAAGAGGATGAGAGCTTATCTCAGTTTAGGTTGCCCAAGAACCAGACCTGACACAAGGAGTCAGAGGCACATAGTTTATCTGGAGGTGGGCTTCTGCAAGAAGAGGAGGGATGAAGTGAGGCTGGGCATAGAAAGCAGCCAATAAAGAGCAAATTATCAAGGGAGTTACTGTTATGGGCAGCTGGAGCTCAAAGATGCCAGGAAGCTCTGGGAGACAGTATAAGACACACACTTCAGAGTTATCCACTCCAGGGGTGAGGGAGCTGGGGTATTGATACTGCAACAGTCTAAGCCACCATTGGTTGAGGATTGCTCTTGAGGGCTTCTGGCCAGTCGTGTGTCCAAGCAGAAGCAAGCAGGTGCTGGTGGTCAGAGAAAGCCATCAGGCCACGAGGTAGGCAGGCTAGCAGTTGGAAGCCCAGTGGCCTGTATGGAAGTGATAAGGCCAAAGGGAATATGAATGTGATTCTGGCAGCATCTGCTGTCAAGCTTCATCCATCTGAAGTACATGGCCACAAAGATGGAAGCTCAGAGAGACATGAGCTGGGGTGCATGTCCGGCCCTGTCCAGTCCTGTCTGTGGCTTGGCTACCACAAAACTCTTTTCCTCTGGAGACTGGTCCAGCACACCCAGACAGGATGACACATCTCTCTCTCTCCCCTCTAATTCCAACTCCCACTGCCTCTTTTGATCATTCATTCAGCTTGCCAAGAGCCTCCATTCCAGGAAAGGGGGCCCCAGATGGTAAACCTGAGTACTGGGTCCCTGGGAAAGCACCAGGCCTGTGAACCACCTGGAGATGTTTCTCATCTTCCTCCCATGAGTCAGCTTCCAAGAGACGTGGTTTGCTCTGTGCCCCGACAGTTCCCAGTATTTGGGTCACATTCTGGGGACCAGCCAGGCTGCTTTCTGAAAGATGCCTCCCTACTCCCTTTCAGACAGCAGTGGACTTAGGGCTGCCCCATCTTCCCATCTCCCAGTTCTCCCCTTCTCTGTCTGCTGCCCCCACTGGCATGAGCTCCCTGGGGCACGGACTGTGCATAGGAAGGTTCTGGTTAGCACCGTAAGACAGGGTGGGGAAAAAATGAATGAATGAAAAAGAAGTTTCTGGTTTCAGTGCCCAGCCCAGGTGCCCATCATGGAGCATCAAATGAGTAATGGATGGCAGCCTCCCTGCCAGATGCAACCCCAATGCATTGACCAGACCGCACATTCTCAATGGAGGTGACATTACCCCAAGGGGCCAAAAATTGGTTCTTGGAGGAGATGCTGAAAATGTCTTAGCTATTACTGGCTGGGCATGGTGGCTCATGCCTGGAATCCCAGCACTTTGGGAGGCTGAGGAGGGCAGATCACATGACACCAGGAGTTTGAGACCAGCCTAGTCAACATGGCGAAATCCCATCTGTACTGAAAATGCAAAAATTAGCCAGGCATGTAAGTGCACATCTGTGATCCCAGCTATTTGGGAGGCTGAGGCAGGAGAATTGCTTGAACCTGAGAGACAGAGGTTGCAGTGAGCCGAGATTGCGCCACTGCACTCTAGCCTGGGCAACAGTAAGTCTCTGAATCAAAACACACACACCACCCACAAAGTCTTAGCTATTACAGTGACTTGTGGTCATGCAAAGTTTAACACTATCAAACTCAATCTTATTCCTTAGTATTTAATTTCATGAGCAGAGGAGAGATTAGTTTAAAATGTCCCCAAATCCTCCTTAGGAGGACAATAATAGAAAAATAATAGGATATACCGGATGAAATGGATAGCATGAATGAAACCAGCTCTTTTTCTTTCTTTTTTTTTTCTTTGAGACTGAGTTTTGGTCTTGTCGCCCAGGCTGGAATGCAGTGGTGCCGTATAGGCTCACTGCAACCTCTACCTTCTGGGTTTAAGCGATTCTCCTGCCTCGGCCTCCTGAGGAGCTGGGATTACAAGCGTGCACCACCATGCCTGGCCAGTTTTTGTATTTTTGGTAGAGACAGGGTTTCACCACATTGGCCAGGCTGGTCTCAAACTCCCGACCTCAGGTGATCCACCCGCCTCGGCCTCCCAAAGTACTGGGATTCCAGGCCTGAGCCAGCGCGCTGGCCTAGCTCATCTTTTTAACCATTCGTAACTCCATGTGGCTCATACTCATGTGACTTTGAAGACCGGCTGGTGCTGGGGCCCAGACCCGCGGGATGGCTCTGTGGCAGAGGGGAGGAGGGGGTTTGGGCCTCCCCAGAAGGTTCTGATTCCAGAACCCCAGCACTGGAATGAGGGAGTCCCCTAGCCTCAGGGGTGGCCTCCACAGCTCCAGGGAAGAGGCACTGAGTTCTTGACAGATGTGGTTCTGGGTTTATTAATTCTTCCATCAAAGGCCACAACCCCCAGCCACGAGGGTGAGCAGGTTGGAATGCACTCTCCTTCCAGCCATCTTTCCAATGAATGGTCCTCAGTTCTTCTTGCCTGGGAGGTTAGAGGACCAGTGTTAACTACTCTGCTGGGGAGCAGCCTGCCACGCCCGGATTTCCTTCTTGGCAATATGAA
Organism: Alouatta palliata; assembly: GCA_004027835.1. Taxonomy (NCBI): domain Eukaryota; kingdom Metazoa; phylum Chordata; class Mammalia; order Primates; family Atelidae; genus Alouatta; species Alouatta palliata. The sequence goes on from PVKV010008957.1 coordinate 2,916, forward strand.
TGTTTCATCCAACTTTTTGTTGCTTGCTAGCAAACCAGCATGAAGGACCAGCTATGTGGCTCCATCTTAAAATGAGGACACAACCAGACCCCACCAACTGCCCTAGTTTTCATGGCCCTTACCCCTTCTCCAACTCCAGATCTCAGGAATTACATGGAGAGAAGGGGTTGGCCTGGGATCACTGAGGCGGCATCATCTCCAGCAGCTGCCCGCACGCCAGATCTGTGAGGGTGGGTACCAAGGCTTCCCCCAGCTGACTCCACCACCTGGCCTGTGCTCCGTGGCAGAGTAGCCAGTGAGGCTGTTCTGCAGTCCCAAAATATCCTCAGTTCAGAGCCCAGTTTTCCCTTCTGTGTGGCCTTTGCAAGCCTAGAAGGCTCTAGAAGGCTGTGCACAAAATGGGACTGCTGAGGACATGACACCTGCCTCTGAGGACTGTTTGAACGTTGAATGAGGTGTGTGCAGTGTGTAACAGAGACTGGAGTCCAGAACATGGCCTAACTTGAGTGCAATCAGTGAAGATGTCAGGGTGACAGGTACCGACGGTCCCTCATCTGTGGTTCCTACCTTGCACGACTGCAGACAGCAGCTAGAGTTTGGCAATGTAGTCAAGAAGGATGGGTCTCCCTGGGCATAGAGCCTCTCAGTTTTCTTTTCTTTCTTTCTTTCTTTCTTTTTTTTTTTTTTTTTGAGATGTAGTCTCACTTTGTTGCCCAGGCTGGAGTGCAGTGGTGTGATCTCAGCTCACTGTAACCTCTCCCTCCCAGGGTTCAAGCGATTCATGTGTCTCAGCCTTCCAAATGCTGGGATTACAGGCACGCACCACCATGCCCAACTAATTTTTTTTGTATTTTTTTTTTTAGTAGAGATGGGTTTTACCATGTTGGCCTGGCTGGTCTCAAACTCCTGACCTCAGGTAATCCACCCATTTTGATCTCCCAAAGTGCTGGGATTATAGGTGGGAACCACTGCGCCTGGCTGAGCTTCTCAATTTTCAAGAAAAGTCAGACTCTGGGCAGAAGGGAACCCCACAGGATGTGGTAACGAAGTTTGCACGGGCTAGCCTGGGAACCTGTTTGTATGAGATAACCTGGAAACCTGATGGTCCACATGCTGTGAAACCAGCAACTCACTATCTCCAAGAAGACCTAGGGGTGGAATTGTTCTCTGCTGGGCTCAGGCCATATCAGGGGCTCTTGTACAGCCTTGCCTGGCCATCTGATGGATGACAGTGGGCTGGGAAGACGCGCATCGACTAGGAAGGAGAGGGGTCTCTACTTTTTGTCTTCTTGGCCCCGTATGGACCCACTGTGTGACCCTGACCAAGTCCCCAAACCTTCCTTGAACCCTGGATGAACGGAGCTGTGCTGGGTGGACTCTCAGGCTACAGCCTAGACAGAGAGGCTCCCTGATCCCCCATGATCACCAAAGGTAACATCTGTGGGGCCCAGCCCTGAGCTCTAGTCTGCTGGAAAGTTTGGTCTTTTGGGTTCAAGAACTGACACAAAAGACCGGACTCGGTTTGGATCAAATCCGACTGCTTGGCAGAGGAGATCCCTTGGTTCCTGTGGTCCGGGCTTGGCAGCCCTACGCTATTTCCTGAGCCATGTCATTACTCTAACTTCCTCCTCCCCTTTCCTCCCACCCCACCCCCATCCTACCCCCTCCCTGCCACCCACACTCACTCTCTTAATGAGTCCCAGGGAGATGCTGCCTGTCTTACATCACCTTCCCCATTGGCAGAAGAGAGGCCCTGAGAGCCCCTGGCATGTTTGGCTTTGCTAAGTGCGGCCCTGACTCAGGGTTTCCATGGCAATGGCACTTGCAGCAACAGCCTTGGCTTGTTGCCAGGGCAGATGACAACCGTGACAGCCAGTCAGACTGCGTCCAGCTATGCTTGCAGCCAGAGGGGACAGGGATGCTGAGTGGGGGTGGCTCTCCTGCCCCTCTCTCTGCCCACCCAGGTTCTACCCTGGACTATCCTACTTGTCTGGACAACCTCAGCAGGGATGTGAGGGTACAGGAGGGGCCCTGGATGGGGATCTAAGACCTAGGAACAGGCCAGGCCATACCATTGTCTCGCTGTGCAAACTGGGCAGGACTGTAGCTTCTGTGGGCCTCTACTATACTAGAGGGCTGGGCTAGAGCATGGAGCTTCAGGGCTACCTCAGTCTCCCAGGAGCAGATTCTTGGTATTGGGGGATAGTTTCTCCTCAGTGCAGGTGCCAGCATTGTCCCTCCCTGGAGCCCTTCCTCCCCCATCCTCTAAGGCTAAATACAGGGTCTAGGCCCTTCCCTGTGGCCTGGAGGGGGACTGTATCCAGGTAATTGGGCTAAGTTGTCTCCCTGTGAGATCACTGGCTCTAAGCAGGGAACTGCCCCTCCTCGGAGAAGGCTCTCTGTTGTTCTGACACAGCCCCGTGTTCCTGTAGATTCTCATCAGAAGGGGTTGCACTGTGTTTCGAGAGTTGCCCTGGAACCCCCAATCTCGTGATCTCTTTGGACTGTGCTGCTTTCAACAATTCCACAATTCTTAGTTCCAAATATTACAGAAGAGAAAGTAGAGACGGTTAGGAAAGGGAGCCTCCCAAAAGAGCCTCCTACATGCGTGTCACACCATGGCAGTCACTCAGACACACATTTCTCAAGATCATCTCCTGCTGACATTCCACACAGCCTGCTTTGCAGATTTCAGCCCCACAGGAGGTAAAGCATGACCTACTGCTATTTCACTTCCCAGTTGCCATGTAGCAAAACTACCTCCAAAGAACGATATTATTATCTCTCATAGTCCTGTGGGTTGGCTGGGCTCAGCAAGGCAGTTCTTCTGGTCTCACTAAAGATTTCTGTGTGTTCTAGTTAGATAGTGACTGGGCTGGTGTCATCCATAGACTGGTCACTGTAGTGCAAAGATCTCACTTCTCTATGTGGTCTTCCTGGAGAACACCTGGACTTTTTAGATGATGACTCAGAGTTTCCAAAAGTACAGAATCCAAGAGGGAAGAAGTGGAAGCTTACAACTCTCCTAGCTCTAAAAGCTAGGCCCAAATTGACACTTTTCTGCCACCTTCCAGACATAAAGCTGGGAAAGAACCTATTTCTAAATGAGGTCACACCCTGAGGTTCCAGGTGGACATGAATTTTGGGTGGATGCTACCTCTGTTAGTCCTTTCTCACACTGCTGTAAAGAAACATCTGAAAGTCAAAAAATAACAGATGCTGGTAAGGTTGCAGAGAAAAGGAACCCTTATACACTGCTGATGGAAGGGTAAATTAGTTCAACCATTGTGGAAAGCAGTACGGTGATTCCTCAAAGAGCTAAAAGCAGAATACCATATAGACCCGGTATATACCCATTGCTGAGTATATACCCAGAGAAATATAAGTCATTCTACCATAAAGACACATGCACATGAATGTTCATTGCAAAACCATTCACAATAGCAAAGACATGGAATCAACCTAAATGCCCATTGGCGACAACTGGATAAAGAAAATGTGGTACTATACACCATGGAATACTATGCAGCCACGAAAAAGAATGAGATCATGTCTTTTGCGAGAACATGGATGAAGCTGGGCACTATTATTCTCAGTAGACTAATGCAGGAACAGAACACCAAATGCTGCATGTTCTCATTTATAAGTGGGAGCTAGGCCAGGTGCAGCGGCTCACACCTGTAATCCCAGCACTTTGGGAGGCCGAGGTGATGGATCACCTGAGGTCAAGAGTTCAAGACCAGCCTGGCCAACATGGTAAAACCCCATTTCTACTAAAAATAAAAAATTAGCTGTTATGGTGGTGGGTGTCTATAATCCCAGCTACTCGGGAGGCTGAGACAGGAGAATCTCTTGAACCCAGGAGGAAGAGGTTGCAGTGAGCTGAGGCTGCACCATCACACTCCAGCCTGGGCAACAAGAGCGAAACTCCATCTCAAAAAAAAAAAAAAAAAAAAAAGTGACTTTCAAAAGGCTGGGTGCAATGGCTCATGTCTGTAATCCCAGCACTTTGGGAGGCTGAGGGGGGCAGATCACTTGAGGTCAGGAGTTCAAGACTAGCTTGGTGAACATGGTGAAACCCTGTCTCTACTAAAATTACAAAAAATTAGCCAGGTGTGGTGGCAGGCACGTGTAATCCCAGCTATTTGGGAGGGTGAGGCAGGAGAATTGCTTGAACGCAGGAGGGGGAGGTTGCAATGAGCCAAGATCGCACCATTGCACTCCAGCCTGGGTGACAGAGCGAGACTCCATCTCAAAAGAAAAAAAGCGGGAGCTAAATGATGAGAATTCATGAACACAAAGAAGGGAACAACACACACTGAAGTCTACTTGAGGTTGGAAGGGTAGGAGGAGAGAGAAGAGCAGAAAAATAATTATTGGGTACTGGCTTAATACCCTTAATACCTGGTTGATGAAATAATCTGTACAACAAACCCCTGTGACACAAGTTTACCTATGCAACAAACCTTTATGTGTGCCCTTGAACATAAAAGTTAAAAAAAAAAAAAAAAAAAAAAAAAGGAAATGCCTGAGACCAGCTAATTCCTAAGAAAGGAGGTTTAATTGGATCATGGTTCTACAGGCTGTACAGGAAATGCAGCAGCTTCTGTTTCTGGGGAGGCCCCAGGAAGCTGCCAATCATGGCAGAAGGTGAATGAGGATTGAAGCATCTTACGTGGCTGGAGAGGGAGGGAGAGTGCGAGTGGGGAGGTGCCACACACTTTTAAACAACCAGATCTCGCCAGCACTCACTCACTATGGTGAGGACAGCACCAAGAGAGAAATCTGCCCCCATGATCCAATCACCTCCTGCCAGATTCCACTTCCAGCACTGGGAATTACAACTGAATATGAGATCTGGTGGGGACGCAGATGTAAACCATATCACCATCCAGCCCACGACGGGAGCTATCAAGCCTGAGCTCATGGAGACACTGGAGGCTAGAATCCAGTCGTGCAAAGAGCGGGGCTGGTCACAGAAGGGATGATCAATACACGGTCATTATTGTTTGTTTGTTTGTTTATTTATTGAGATGGAGTTTCACTCGGTTGCCCAGGCTGGAGTGTAGTGGCGTGATTTCAGCTCACTGCAACCTCCACTTCCCTGATTCACGCGATCTCCTGCCTCAGGCTCCCAAGTAGCTAGGACTACAGGCATGTGCCACCACACCTGGCTAATTTTTTTTTTTTTTTGAAGAGACAGGGTTTCACCATGTTGGCCAGGCTGGTCTCAAACTCCTGACCTCAGGTGATCTACCTGTCTCGGCCTCCCAAAGTGCTGGGATTACAGGTGTGAGCCACCGCGCCTGGCCTCATTATTGTTATATACAAAATAGAGATGCAAAAAACACTGCCCCTCACCTTCCCAACAAACACTCCTCCAGGGGAAACCAGGAATCACAGCTGAGGAAATGTGGAAATGCACATTTGCAGACCCCACAAAGCCAAGCTCCAATTTATGTTTCTTTTATTCCCTTTTTTTTTTTGATATGGTGTTTCATTCTTTATTTTGCCCAGGCTCAGTGCAATGGCATGATCTTGGCTCACTGCAACCTCTGTTTCTTGGGTTCCAGTGATTCTCCCGCCTCAGCCTCCCGAGTAGCTGGGATTACAGGAACTCGCTACCATGCCTAGCTATTTTTGTATTTTTGTAGAGATGGGGTTTAGGGGTTTTACCATGTTGGCCAGGCTGGTCTTGAACTCCTGAGCTCAAGTGATCTGCCCACCTTGGCCTCCCAAAGTGCTGGGATGGCAGGTGTGAGCCACCACACTCAGCTAGAAGAGACTCTTATTTCTACAAAAAAATAAAAATAAAAAAATCCAGGCATGGTGGTGTGTATCTGTGGTCCCAGCTACTCTGGAGGCTGAGGTGGGAGGATCACTTGATCCCGGGAGTAGGAGGCTGCAGCGAGCTATAATGGCATCACTGCACTCCAGCCTAGGGAACAGAGAAAGACCCTGTCTCCAAAAACATTAAAAGTAAATTTTTAAAAAGACTCTATGGATGAGAAGCTGCTCTATTTGGCTACATCTAGTCCTCAGGGCCCTCGACCCGGGCCCAGCGTCCCTTGCACTGCTCCCTCTGTCACCAAAGGTGCAGTGACAGCGTCTACACTGCTGAAGCCCTCTGTTGGCCTCTGACACTGCAGAACACGAAGCAACACCCTTGAGCTCCTTGGCCTCCTGCGTGGCATCAGCCCTGTGCTTCCCAAGGGCCTTGTTCTCTAAATTTAATCTCATGTGACAGGTGCCCAGAGCTGTTTCTGGCTGGTGATTTATGGAGACAAAGTGAGCCCCCTTCCAGACCCAGGGTAGTCTGACCCAGCATCAGTACATCTGGGACAGCTGGTTCCAGGTTTGCCAGGCACCCAGGGCAAGGTCCACTAGGCCATTCTGCCCATCCCAGGGACGGGAAAGCCCCAGGGTCACTTCTGAGTGACATTATATTTATTTATATTTATTTATTTTTAAGTGCAAATACTTTTTTTGGGGACAGAGTTTTGAGTTTTGCTCTTGCTGCCCAGGCTGGAGTGTGATGGCCTGATCTTGGCTCACCACAACCTCCGCCTCCCGGGTTCTAGCAATTCTCCTGCCTCAGCTTCCCGAGTAGCTGTGATTACAGGCATGCGCCACCCCACTTGGCTAATTTTGTATTTTTAGTAGAGAGGGAGTTTCTCCATGTTGGTCATGCTGGTCTCAAACTCCTGACTTCAGGTGATCCGCCCACCTCGGCCTCCCAAAGTGCTGGGATTACAGATGTGAGCCACCGTGCCTGGCCAAGTGCACTTTTATATTCAGCCCCTGTAAAGCTATTAGATACCTGAAAAAAAGTGTGTATTTTTGTTGCTGTTTTGCCTTGTTTTTGAGACAATGCCTTAATCTGCTGCCAGCCTGGAGTGCAGGGACGTGATCATAGCTCACTGCAGCCTGGAAATACTGGGCTGAAGTAATCTTCCTGCCTCAGCTTCCTGAGTAGTTGGGACTACAGGTGCATGCCACCACGCCTTGTTGCTTCTTAATTTTTTTTGGAGGGACAGGGTTTCACTCTGTTGCTCAGGCTGGTCTCGAACTGCTGGTCTTGAACTCCTGGTCTCAAGCAATTCTCCTGCCTTAGCCTCTCAAAGTTCTGGGATTATAGTGTGAGTCACTGTGCTCAGCAATAAAAAGATTTTTTTTTTTTAAATACAGTCTTGTTCTGCTGCCCAGGCTGGAGTACCTTGGCTCACTGCGACCTCCACCTCCCTGGTTCAGGCATTTCTCCTGCCTCAGCCTCCTGAGTAGCTGGGACTATAGGCACACACCTCCGGGCCCAGCTAATTTTAAAATATTTTTTAGTAGAGACAGGGTTTCACCATGTTGGCCAGGCTGGTCTTGAACTCCTGACCTCAAGTGATCTGCCCACCTCGGCCTCCCAAAGTGCTGGGATTACAGGCATGAGCCATCATGCCCAGCCAAAAGTTTTAAAACATGAACTGAAGAGTCTATTTTGAAGAACTTAGCTAGGAATGAGTGAGTTCTTACCCACATAATAGAGTTCTCCAAATGAGTAACAGGAAGTATAAAAGGAAAGGCAGGTGGTCCCTTAAAGATTTGAAATTCTTCTGTAGCCCAATCCTGTCTGTGTTTTGGATTGAAGAAGTTTGCAGTTATTTTCAGAATTCACTCCAGAAGCTGACTTTTTAATCTGGGCATCAGTAAGCTAGTCATGGCAAAAGACAGGCAAAGAAAAACACCATCATGGCTGGGTGCGGTGGCTAATGCCTGTAATTCCAGCACTTTGGGAGGCCGAGGTGGGTGGATTACTTGAGGTCAGGAGTTCGAGACCAGCCTGGCCAACATGGTGAAACCCCATCTCCACTAAAAGTACAAAAAAAATAGCTGGTGGATGTCTATAATCCCAGCTACTTGGGAGGCTGAGGCAGGAGAATCGCTTGAACCCAGGAGGCGGAGGTTGCAGTGAGCCGAGATTGCACCACTGCACTCCAGTCTGGGCAACAAGAACAAAACTCCACGTCAAAAAAAAAAAAAAAAAAAAAAGAACGAAAAGAAAAACACCATTACACTGAAGTGGATGAAGAACCAAGGATCCAACCAATAGGAGAGCTTGGGAAGGATGTTTGGCCTGGACTGAGGCCTAGCCACTTCTGGGGACCGTCCCAGCCATCTGCCAACGCGTCCACCCCCACCTCCTTCCTGCAGACCCGCTGCGACCCTAGCACTTGAAAAAGCCTTACTTATTCATTTTTGCTGTAGCAGAATAAACATTATGAAATTTGCCATTTTAACCATTTTGAGTGTACAGTTGGCTGGGTGTGGTGATTCACGCCTGTAACCCCAGCACTTTGGGATGGGAGGCTAAGGTGAGAAGACTGCTTGAGGCTAGGAGTGTGAGACTGGCGTGGGCAACATGGTAAAACCCTGTCTCTATTAAAAATACAAAAATTAGGCAGGGTGAAGTGGCTCATGACTGTAATCCCAGCACTTTGGGAGGCCGAGATGGGAAGATCACGAGGTTAGGAGTTCAAGACCAGCCCAGCCAACATGGAGAAACCCTGTCTTTACTAAAAATACAAAAAAAATAAATAAATAAATAAAAAATAAAAAAATTTGCTGGGTAGGGTGGTGGGCACCTGTACTCCCAGCTACTCGGGAGGCTGAGGCAGGAAAATGGCTTGAACCCAGGAGGCGGAGGTTGCAGTAAGCCAAGATGGCACCATTGCACTCCATCCTGGGTGACAGAGCAAGGTTCCGTCTCAAAAAAAAAAAAAAAAAAAAGTATATTCACATTGTTGTGTAAGAGATTTCCAGAACTTCCTTTTCTTTCTTTCTTCCTTTTTTTTTTTTTTAAAGACAGAGTCTCACTCTGTTGCCCAGGCTGGAGTGCAGTGGTGCGATCTTGGCTCACCACAACCTCTGCCTCCTGGGTTCAAGTGATTCTCCTGCCTCAGCCTCCCAAGTAGCTGGGACTACCGGCGTAAGCCACCACGCCTGGCTAATTCTTTGTATTTTTAGTAGAGATAGAGTTTCACTATGTTGGTCAGGCTGTTCCAAACCCCTGACCTTGTGATCCGCCCACCCCGGCCTCCCAATGTGCTGGGATTACAGGCGTGAGCCACCGCACCTGGCCTCCAGCACATTCTCATCTTGCAGAACTGAAACTGTATCCATTAAATACTAACTGACCATTTCCCTCCCCCAGTCTCTGGTAACCCCATTCTACTTTCTGTCTCTATGAATTAGCTTGCTCTAGGTACCTCATTAACGAGAATCATGCAATATTTGTCCTTTTATGACTGGTTTATTTCACTGAGCATGACGTCCTCATATTTTAATCTACGTTGTACCATGTGATAGAATTTTCATCTTTTTTTTTTTTTTAAACAGGAACATGTCCTTTTATTTGCATTTCTCAGAATACTGTACAAAGGGAGTAAAAATCCTATTCACATGTTGCTTAGAAAGATTTTAAGGTGAAAGTTCCCTATCCTACATGGCACGGGAGATGCAGGGCCAGGAGGCAGAAAACAGGGCCAGTGACCTCTCCTGCTCCCCTGGGCCCTGGAAGAGGACACAGGTACCCAGCCTTTGCAAAATTAACACTGCCCTTAGTTGGTCAGGGGAAGGGAGAAGGCTCCAGCCCAGCCCAGGCTGAATAATATTCCATGAAACGAATGTATCACACTGTGTTTATCCATCTGTCTGTTGATGGACACCTGGGTTGCTTCTACCCTTTGGTTATTGTAAATAATGCTGCCATAAAATTGGTTATGGATTAGCCGGGCATGTAGTGGACACCTGTGATCCCAGATACTCAGGAGGCTGAGGCAGGAGAATCGCTTGAACCAGGGAGGTGGAGGTTGCAGTGAGCTGAGATTGCGCCACTGCCCTCCAACCTGGGTGAAAGAGCAAGACCCTGTCTCAAAAAAAAAAAAAAAAAATTGGTTATATGAATATCTCTTTGGGCCCCTTCTTGCACTTCCTTGGGGGTACAGAGACAGAAGTTCAATGGCTAGATCTCTTTTTAAGTTTTCGAGGAACCTTGCTCATTTCTTGTGTGCATTGCTGTTTGTGAATCTGCAGAGAAGCCAGGTGCGTGCAGGGAAAAGTTTAATGTTCTGGCCAGGTACGGTGACTCACGCCTGTAATCCCAGCACTGTGGGAGGCCGAGGTGGGCAGATCACCTGAAGTCAAGAGTTCGAGACCAGCCTGGCCAACATGGCAAAACCCTGTCTCTACTAAAAATACAAAAATTAGCCGGGAGTGGTGGCGGGCACCTGTAATCCCAGCTACTATGGGAGGCTGAGGCAGGAGAATCACTTGAACCTGGGAGGCGGAGGCCGCAGTGAGCCGAGATCACGCCATTGTACTCCAGCCTGGTGCGAGACAGAGCAGTTGAGACTCCGTATCAAAAAACGAAAAAACAAAAAACAAAAAAAGAAAAGAAAGAAGTCTAATGTTTCCTTCTGAAGGCACTGCTGGCGTGGTATGGGGGTTGTGGCAGTGGGTGAGGACTATCGCTCCTCTCTCTTTCTTCAGAATTGCTGCTGAAAGCTGCCACTTGGATCTCATCAAATTTTCAAGAGAAAGAAAAAGGGGTTTTGATGGAAGGCAAGATGACTTCAGGGCTCCTCTAGAGAAATTTCGTGATCTGAGAAGGGAGGAAGCTGGAGGGGGTTGCCTCTGCTCTGTTCCGCACAATTCAGGTCCTGAAACCTGATCACAAATGCTGGTTTTGCAGTTATCAGGATCCACCAGACAGGAAAAAAGTTGCCCATGTCCAAATGTGTGGCTTAGCAGGGACAAGGGCCCAGTTTGGTGCACAGCCAACAAATGCTGGTGACTGTCCTGCATTTCACGACACACAGGTTACATCTCTGGAAAGGCAGCAGCTAAAATTCCCTGGACTCGAAATAACTGCTGTTCCTGGGTCCTTGCCGGTCTCTGGAGGACCTGCCTCCTGTTTTCAGGGCTATGCTTTTCCTGGGTAGATGGACTTTGGGGCCTCTGAGGATGTCCCAGGAGGAATTCTCACTAAGAGGTTCAGGTCAGCCAAAGAAAAAAGTCAGAGGGGCAGAAATCGCCTCCTTGTCCCATGTCCAGTGGAATCAGCCGTAGGAAGGAATTCTAAACACGTCCATGCCCGGGCTCTGTTCCGTCCCCTCCAAACGATGTCTGCATGGGGCAGTTTGGAGGCAGCAACACCAGGACCTGATGTGGGCTGCAGGCTTTCCAGGCACTCCCAGGCTGGCCCTGGATGCTGGCTGGGGCTGTGGGCACAGCAGTCCTGAGAGGATTCTTGCCCAAGGTTCAGCGTGCCCATCATTGGAGGCTCAAGGGAGATTGTGAGCTAGCTCAGATGAGCCGAGTCACAAATCCATGCAACGGAATTACTTCCTTTCTGGAAGGACTCACTGCAGTAGTCCAGGACGGCTTCCTGGTGGAGAGAAGGGTTGACTGGGGAAAGACATCAGAACGCTGGTGTTTTCTTCACGTTGTCTCTGCTTGCCCTCTCAGTCACTCTAAAGAAATAACTCAGCTTGCCACTGTCTAATAACCACCTCCCATGTGTCTGGCCATCTCTGTGCGGCATCTCTTTTTTTTTTTTGAGATGGAGTCTCACTCTGTAGCCCAGGCTGGAGTACAGTGGCACGATCTTGGCTTTTGCAACCTCTGCCTCCTCGGTTCAAGAGATTTTCCTGCCTTGGTCTCCCGAGTAACAGGGATTACAGGTGCCCGCCACCACACCCAGCTAATTTTTGTATTTTAGTAGAGATGGGGTTTCCTCAGGTTGAACCAGGCTGGTCTCGAACTCCTGACCTCATGATCCGCCTGCCTCGGCCTCCCAGAGTGTTGGGATTATGGGCGTGAGCCACTGTGCCCAGCCTGCATCTCATCTCTTATGGGCTAAATGGTGTCTCTCTAAAATTCATGCATTGAAATCCTAGACTCCTGTACTTGAGAATGTGGCTGTGTTTGTAGACAGGGTCTTTTATTTATTTTATTTTTTGAGACAGAGTCTCACTCTGTTGCCCAGGCTGTAGTGCAGGGGCGTGATCTCAACTCACTGCAATATCCATCCCTCATGTTCGAGTGATTCTTGTGCCTCAGCCTCCTGAGTAGCTGGGATTGCAGACGTGCACCACCATGCCTGGCCAATTTTTGTATTTCTAGTAGAGAAGGGGTTTCACCATGTAGGACAGGCTGGTCTCGAACTCCTGACCTCAAGCAATACGCCTACCTTGGCCTCCAAAATGTTGGGATTACAGGCGTGAGCCACTGCACCCATGAGACAGGGTCTTTAAAGAAGTAACTGAGTTGACATGAGGTTGTTAGGGTGGGCCCCAAGCCAACATGGCTGCTGTCCTTCCAGGAAGAGGAAATTTGGACACAGCCTTGTGTAGAACAGATGACTATACAGGGAGAGGACGCCCTCTGCAAGCCAAGGAGAGAGTTTTCAGAAGGAACCCATTGGGCTGGGCATAGTGGCTCATGCCTGTAATCCCAGCACTTTGGGAGGCTGAGGTGGGCAGATCACCTGAGGTCAGGAGTTCAAGACCAGCCTGATCAATATGGTGAAACCCTATTTCTACTAAAAAAATACAAAAATTAGCTAGATGTGTAATCCCAGCTGCTTGGGAGGCTGAGGCAGAAGAATCACTTAAATCCAGGAGCCAGAGGTTGCAGTGAGCCTAGATCATGCCATTGCACTCCAACCTGGGTGACAGAGCAAGACTCCATCTCAAACAAACAAACAAACAAACAAAAATATGAAAATTAGGCAGGCACAGTGGTGGGTGCCTATAATCCCAGCTGCTTGGGAGGCTGAGGCAGGAGAATCACCTGAATCCTGGAGGCGGAGGTTGCAGTGAGCCAAGATCACGCCACTGCACTCCAGCCAGGGCGACAGGGCGAGACTCTGTCTCAAAAAAAAGAACCCGCTTTCCCAACACTTTGATCTTGACCTTCCAGCCTCTAGAATGGTGAGAATATACATTTCTACTGTTTAATCCTCTCCATGTGGTACTTCGTGATGGCAGCCCCTGCAAACAAAGGCATCATTTAATTCTCACAGGCTTGCCTGAGATAGACTGAGGCCAGAGAGGCTGCCGCTGGGTTGCTGGGGGTCTCTCTCCACTTTGCCCTGTATCTGAAGTGCAGTTTCTTCTGCAGCTCTTCCTGGAATCACTGGCTGTGTCCTTGGGGCTGGATCAATGCCTTTCTTCCCAATTCATCAGCCCCAGACAGCAAGAATGATAGCAGGGCAAGCAGCCAGAGTCTGAGCCAACAGCCTTGCTCAGGGCAGGACATCACCAAGCCAGAGAGTCCCTGGAGAGAGCTGGACTCTTCTCGGTGGTTGGTGGCCTGGCTCAAAGGCTGGAGGCCAGCGCCAGAATACCCATGTCACCACCAGTGTGTGGGTTTGCACTGCAGGTAGTGACACTGTCATGGCACCAATAGTCTGGACCAGGCTCTCTGCTGAGGAATGCCAGACTTCTGACTGCTAGTGAAATATTTTGAGACCAGGGTCTCTATCCCCCAGGCTGGAGTGCAGTGCCTCACAGTTGACTGCAGCCTTGAGCTCCCGGGCTCACACGATCTCCCCACATCAGCCATCTGACTAGCTGGGCCTACGGGTGCATTCTACCATGCCTGACTAAGTTTTTTTGTAGAGACAGTGGGGGTCTTGCTATGTTGCCCAGGCTGGTCTTGAACTCCTGATCTCAAGTAATCATCCCACCTTGGCCTCCCAAAGAACTGATATTATAGGCATGAGCCACTGCGCCTGGCCTGCTTGTGCAAAAATGTCTTTCTCCCGTCTTCACTTTCTGTAAATATTCCAAGTGCTTTACAGCCCTATCTAAGAAATTTTTTTTTTTTTTTGAGATGGAGTCTTGCTCTATCGCCCAGGCTGGAGTGCAGTGGTGTGATCTCGGTTCATTGCAGCCTCCACCAGCTGGGTTCAAGCAGTTCTCCTGCCTCAGCCTCCCTAGTAGCTGGGATTACAGGTGCGCACCACCAGGTCTAATTTTCATATTTTTAGTAGAGACAGAGTTCCAACATTTTGGCCAGGCTGGTCTTGGACTCTTGACCTCAAGTGATCCTCCTGCTTCAGCCTCCCAAGGTGATGGGATTACAGGTGTGAGCTACCGCGCCTGGCCAGAAGGTTTCTGTTAGTGTACCTTGTAGCTCACCTTAGTTTTGGGATCTCCAGTAATCATTTCTGACCAGGATCCAGCATCCTTAGCTTGAGTCCTTACCCTGTAATCTCCACCTCCCCAGGAGCCCCAGGCATTTGTGTCTCCTTTCCAGAGAACGTGAAACTCTATCAGTAATCATGGCTGGGCACGTGGCGCACGCCTATAATCCCAGTACTTTGGGAGGCCAAGGTGGGCAGGTCACCTGACATCAGGAGTTCAAGACTATCCTGGCCAACATGGTAAAACCCTGTCTTTACTAATACAAAAAAATAATTAGCTGGTCATGGTGGCGGGCACCTGCAATCCCAGCTACTCAGGAGGCTGAGGCAGGAGAATCACTTGAACCCAGGAGGCGGAGGTTACAGTGAGCCGAGATTGTGCCACTGCACTCCAGCCTGGGTGACAAGAGTGAAACTCCGTCTCAAAAAAAAACAAAAACAAAACAAAAACTCTATCAGTCATCAATGCCTTCATATGCAGAGCAGAAAGCAGGGAAATACTTTCCTGTCTCAGGCTATGTTATTCACTATCTGTTTTCCTAGTTGTTCCCTCTGTTGCCTTCTGGAGATGGTGTCATGATACATACGGTCAATATTCGATTTCTTTCCTGGACCCCAGATGCCAGCTGAAGTCAGAGATGGTGCAATTTCCCCACTTAGAGAAGAGAGAACTCCTGGTCAAGCTGCCGTGAGAATCTGTTGTAATTCATCAGGCACTATTTCCTTGGTGGAGTTTTGGAATGGAAAAAAACTTGCCTACACATTTATATTTCAGTCAAGTGTCAGTTGTACTTTCATCTGTAATATAATCTTCAAATAAAGAAGAGGAGTGCTGAATGTCTCTAACACACCCCTGCCCCCGCAGGCCTCAAGGTAGTAGAAAATGCAATGGGCTGGGCCTCAGAACTACCCAAGGCTCCTCCAGCTCCTTGCCGTGCGTATAAAATTGATGAGGCCAGGAATGGTGACTCACGCCTGTAATCTTTGCATTTTGTGAGGCTGAGGAGGGAGGACTTCTTGAGGCAAGGAGCTCAAGACCAGCCTGGGGCAACACAGTGAAACCCCATCTTTGCAAAAACTAAAAAAAAAAAAAAAAAAAAAAAAAGAGCTCCGTATGGTGGCATGTACCTGTAGTCCCAGCTACTTGGGAGGCTGAGGGGAGAGGATCACTTGAGGCCAGGCATTGCTGTGAGCTATGATCATGCCACTGCCCTCCAGCCTGGGTGATAAAGCAAGGCCTTGTCTCAAACACACACACACACACACACACACACACACACACCCAGCCTGGCCAACATGGTGAAACCCCATCTCTCCTAAAAACACAAAATTTCACTAGGTGTGTGGCGTGTGCCGGTAGTCCCAACTACTCGGAAGGCTGAGGCAGAAGAATCGCTTGAACTTGGGAGGTGGAGGTTGCAGTGAGCTGAGATCGCGCCACTGTACTCCAGCCTGGGTGACAGAGCAAGATTCTGACTCAAAAAAAAAAGAAAAAAAAAATTGACTTGAGCAAAACTGACGTGGGAATTAGCTTGAGTGGGTTTCTTGGAGGGATAACCCTCCCCCCAATCCCCAGCAAGGCCAGGTGACTGGAGGACCTAGGGTGGAAGTGGGGGAGGAGGCAAGGAGCTCTGGAGAGCCAGGAATCAAAGACGACTGTGGCCTCAGAAAAGGACTAATCACTGTGACTTCCAGACATAAGGAACCTTCCACACCCTTGAGGCTTCATCCAGGAGACTGAGAGTCGGACGGAAGAGCTGCGTCAGTGTCTGCTCTACGGAGTCAGGGAGGAGCGGGGGCGGGGCGCGGAGGATCCGGCTCTGCTGGCCCCCATGGTGGGGGAAGGTATAGGAAAATGAGGCATGATGCTGATTGACAAAGAATGGCAGGATATGGCCACTTGGAGCACTACTTTAGGGGTTCAGACTCGGGTGCACGATGGTTCTCAGAAGTTTGCACAATCCCTAGAACTGCCTGCAACACTACATGTGCTAAGAGCAACCGTGTGCAGGGAGCCGATGCATCTATCAGAGGAGATGGGCTGTGGCTCTCTCTGGGGGCTCACAGTGAGTCTGGCACTAGCCCGCTCTCCCACAACAGACTCAGAATCGCACTTGAAGCACCTCCACTGCCACCACAGGCCTCCCTGCAGCATCCCTGTGTGTGGGGCGGCCCTTGCAGTTGCCCCTAGATCGATCTCTCTGCCCTCTCTCTCCACCTGACACCCCGTTCTCATGGAGAGCAGGGAGAAGAATCTTGGAGAAGTCACAGATCTCTTCATCTTGTGCTCCTGCGTGAGAATCTCCCATGCCTCCCCTCGCTCTTCGATCTAGTCTCCAAGATCTAGACCTCCTTCCGTGGGTGGCAAGACTTCTGATGATCCCGCTCCATCTCAATTTCTCTCCACCCTTCACCCTGCACTCTCCACTCCAGCCACAAGCAAATCCTGGGGGCTCCATCTCAGGAGATGGACCACCCAGGTTGCCTGGCACTGTGGGGGTGTCTCAGGACATGGGACTTCCTTTTTTTTTTTTTTTTTTTTTGAGACAGAGTCTGGCTCTGTTGCCCAGGCTGGAGTGCAGTGGTGCAATCTCAGCTCGCTGCAGCCTCCACCTCCCAGATTCAAGAGATCCTCCTGCCTCAGCCTCCCTGTAGCTGGAATTACAGGCATGCGCCGTCATGACAGCTAATTTTTGTATTTTTAATAGAGATGGGGTTTCGACATGTCGGCCAGGCTGGTCTCAAACTCCTGGCTTTGGGTGATCCGCCCACCTCTGCCTCCCAAAGTGCTGGGATTATAGGCATGAGCCACCGTACCTGGTCAGGACATGGCATTTTCCATTTTTTTTTTTTTTTTTTTTTTGAGACCGAGTCTTTTTGCCCAGGCTGGAATACAGTGGTGTGATCTCGGCTCACTGCAACCTCCACCTCTCAGGGTTCAAGCGATTCTTCTGCCTCAACCTCCAGAGTAGCTGGGATAAGAGGTACATGCCACCATACCCAGCTAATTTTTCTATTTTTAGTAGAGACAGAGTTTCACCATATTGGCCAAGCTGGTCTTGAACTCCTAAACTCGTGACCCACCCACCTCAGCCTCCCAAAGTGCTGGGATTACAGGTGTGAGCGACTGTGCCTGGCTGACATGGCAGTTTCAACGCTAAAACCAGAATAGTCCCAGGTAAACTGGAGCAGCTGGTCACCCTGGCTCTGTCCTCTTCCTGCACTAGTCAGCTCTGGTCCCTCATCCCTGGCCACCCCCTACACTGATTAGGTGGCCCTCATCTGTGCTCCTACAGCGCCCCAATCTTCTCTTTTAAGACTTACCTGGCTGTGTTGCAATTGTTTTTTTATTTTTATGGAGAGGGAGTCCGCCTCTGTTGCCCAGGCTGGAGTGCAGTGGCATGATCTCGGCTCACTGCAACTTCCGCCTCCTGCGTTCAAGCAATTCTCCCACCTCAGCCTCCTGAGTAGCTGGGATTACAGGCCCGCACCTGCATACCTGGCTAATTTCTGTATTTTTAGTAAAGACAGGGTTTCACCACATTGGCCAGACTAGTCTCAATCTCGTGACCTCAAGTGATCTGCCCACCTCGGCCTCCCAAAGTGCTGGGATTATAGGTGTGAGCCACCACGCCTGGCCGAAATTGCTTCTATAATCATCTCCTTTTCTGCCACCTTGTTTATTGCAGTATCCCTACAGCAAACATACATGCTAGAGGAGCAGAACAGGGGGCGTGGCCATGCAGGGGGCGTGGCCATGCAGGGGGCGTGGTCATGACAAGAGGGTTGGACTACTCTACACTGAATAACCCCAGTGTGTCATGGAATTAGCCCCCTCCCTGCCTGGAAATTTGTATTACAAGGAGCAAGGCTGTGGTTCTGGTATAAGTCAGGTGTATTTGATTGCAAGCAAGAGAAAAAAATCTGAATACTATACATTAAATCCCCCCCACCCCCAAATTATTAGGCAGCTCTGGGCTTTGCTCACATTGAATAAGGTGAATATTGAAAGGGAGATAGGAGGACTCCACCCTCATGACCTAATTACCTCCAAAGCCCCCACCTCCTAATACCTTGGGGTTTCGGTTTCAGCATCTGAATTTTTGGGGACACACAGACATTCAGACCATGGCAGCAAGTTGATCAGATGCAAATTGCTCAAGCACCTCATTTGTTTTCTGCAGTAATTAAATAGAAGTTGTTTGGAAATATGATTATAGATTGGCCCATCAAAGCAAATTAAACCTTTGAAGAGTAATGGCCTTATTAGCTTCAGAATTCTGCCATTCCTAAGATCCAAATGCTTGCTTGTCCTGAATCAGGAAATACTGAGGGCCGACTGCAAAAGGCATCAAAGGGACATGAATGTCCAGAGGCTGTGGATTTGGAGAGACTAAGGGGCTGCAGGTGCAGACCCATGTGTCAAGATGAACCCGGCTGGCTTGCCTTCTGTTCTTTATGAATGAATGAATGAATGAATCCTTCCCGGGGTCTTCCCAGTAGACATTCACGTATAACCAATCCAATCTGGGAATCCTTGGCTCCATGCTGGTTCTTCCCCACCCTGCCCCCTCCTTTCTCTCCCAGCCCCGAAGACTCGGCCTGTTTTTCTTTCTATTCCTTTTCAAAACTGAGCTTGTACATCTGCCTTTGTTTCCTCTTGTCAGTGAAAAATAAAACCCCAAGCCCCTTCACCCACTGATGGAGCAGACCCTCTGCTTGGCTAGCCAACGGGGATCCCAGAGAAAGCTGAAACACTGAGTTCTTGGCCATGGCAGAAAGGGAGGTTGAGCACGCTTTGTTATGCCACACACCTGGCCCTCACACACCACCTTTTTCATTTTAGACACAAGTGACCAGCATTAGGGTTAAAATAGAGCTCCTAAGACTGATAGAACAGACTCTTTGTGGCAATAAGATACCAAATTATAAGCAGGACCTGTCCGGGCATGGTAGGTCACACATTGGGAGGCCTCCCAGCACTTTGGGAGGCCGAGAAAGGTGGATCATGAGGTCATGAGTTCGAGACCGGCCTGGACAACGCTGGTGAACGCTGTCTTTACTAAAAATAACAAAACTTAGCTAGGCATGATGGCGGACATCTGTAATCCCAGCTACTCGGGAGGCTGAGGCAGGAGAATTGCTTAAACCCGGGAGGCAGAGGTTGCAGTGAGCAGAGATTGTGCCACTGCACTCTAGCCTGGGCAACAAGAGCAAAACTCTGTCTCAAAAAGAGATCCTAAGATTGACAGAAGAGACTCTTTGTGGCAATAAGATACCAAATTATAAACAGGACCTGAGGCCATGCCAGGAAAGGGTTAAGTCACACCTTATTACATATAAAATCTCACTAAAGGTTTTTTTTTTTTGAGGCAGGATTTTACCCCAACGCCCATGTTGGAGTGCAATGTGGTACGATCACTGCTCACTGCAGCCTTGATTTCCCGGGCTCAAGTGATCCTCCCATCTCAGCCTCCTGGGTAGCTGGGACTGCAGGAGCACACTACCACACATGGCTACTTTTCTGTAGAGATGGGGTTTTGCCATGTTGCCCAGGCTGGTCTCAAATGCCTGAGCTCAAGTGATCGCCTGCCTCAGACTCTCAAAGTGCTGGGATTACAGGTGTGAGTCACTGCACCTGGCCAGGTTTTATTTATTTATTTTTATAACCCAGTATAATGTGGCTTTTATTTTTTTAAGATGGAGTCTCTCTCTGTCACCAAGGCTGGAGTGCAGCCTCCACCCCCCAGATTTAAGCAATTCTCATGTCTTGTCCTTTCCAGTAGCTGGAATTACAGGCACGTGCCACCACATCCAGCTAATTTTTATATTTTTCATAAGGGGCCAAGTTGGTCTCAAACTCCTGACCTCAAGTGATCTACCCGCCTCGGCTTTCAAAAGTGCTGGGATTATAGGCATGAGCCACTGCACTGGGCCAATATGGCTTATTTTCCAACCTGACTTCTGTATAGCATCCATTGACGGATTGCAGTAACTTCAGCATTCCTTTCTACGACTTCAAGTCTTTAGAAAAAGCTTAACTCTTTCAAGCAGTTGCCAATGAAAGAATCCCTAGGCCAGGGTCAGTGGCTCATGCTTGTAATCCCAGCACTTTGGGAGGCCGAGGTGGGCGGATTACCTGAGGTCAGGAGTTTGAGATCAGCCTGGCCAACATGGTGAAACTCTGTCTCTACTAAAAATACAAAAATTAGCCGGGCGTGGTGGCTTACACCTGTAGTCCCAGCTACTTGGGAGGCTGAGGCAGGAGAATCACTTGAACCTGGGAGGTGGAGGTTGCAGTGAGCTGAGATTGTGCCACTGCACTCCAGCCTGGGCAACAGAGTGAGACTTGATCTCAATAAAAAAAAAAAAAAAAAATCCCTAAAACCAGCCTATAATTTGTAATCCCCCTGCTTGGAGATGTCTTGCTTTTTCCTGCTGAACCACTGTAAATCTTCCATGCATGGATTTATGATGTTACCTACAATTCCTGTTTCACTAAAATGTATAAATCCAAACTGCAACCAGACCCCCTTGGGCACACTTTCTCAGGACCATTTAAGACTGTTCCCCAGGCCATGGTCACTCAAATTGGCTCAGAATAAACCTCTTTAAACATTTTTTTTTCTGTAAACATTCAGCAGTGTTAACAGACTTCCCCTCACCCCAGACCCTCTGCACATTCATAGTTTTTCTGCTGACCTGGGAGATAAGATGGATGAGGTTGTGGAAGGTTCTAGAATCTTCCAAGCACTCAGGCTCATCCCTGTCTGACTCCAGACTCTGTGGAATCGATGTCTGGGGTACTTCGGGTTTCCTGGTCTCAGCTTCTCGAGGGTGGGGCTCCCAGGATCCTTTGAGCCTGATTTCACAGGGAACTGCCCTCCACTTGGGGATCCCTTCGGACTGGGCTGGTTAACCCCACCCCCTGGCCAATCAGAACATGGGTAAGTGATTGGCCATCCATGAGTGATTCAGGCCTGGCCAATCAGAACACTGGATCCTCCTGGGCCCTCTGTGGCATTGCAGCAGGTGTTAAGGTTGGAGCGGGCGCTGATTACCATCTGCTCCCAGAGACCTTCTTTCTCTCCTGCGTCTCTTGTTGCCTCTTGGGAAGTGAAGGCGCTGGACTTGAGAAGGTTCTTAAGCTACGTGTGCACCAGAATCACCCAAGGAGTTTCTGCAAAACCTGCCCAGGCCTCACCCTCTAAGTTGCGGGCTTGGAGTGTGCACTTTGCAAAAGCCCCCCAGGTGTGACCCACGTCTATCTCGACTCCCAGGGTGAGTCTTGAGAACCCCTAACCAGGAGAACCCTCTGATCCTCCCAACACCCACACATTCCTTCCCTGAGAGGCAGCTAGAGCCGAGAAGACTTGATTTATTCATCCTCGTTAAGGGCGAGTTTTGGGGAAGATGGGCTGGCAGACTGAGTTGCAAATGAAAACCAAACACATTCTGAATTATGAAATGCACCAAAAAACCCCCGGAAACCAGTCTCTTTCATTCAGATCTGGAGGACCGGATGCTGTGTCCTTGGCAATGCCATTGCAGAAAAACAAGCCTTTCTCCTGCCAGCCAGCCTGGCGTCGCGATGAGGAGGCTTCCATCCTGGGATGGGAGACAGGGCCCCTCTCTTAGGCGCCTGCTCCTTCGCCATCTCCCAATCAACCTTGCTCATGTCTATTGATTTGTGGAGCTGGAAGGGAGGAGGGAAAACTGCCTATTTCAAGAAACTCGCTGGACACGGCGTGAAAAATGCAGACTTGAGGGTCACGTTGCTGTAATTTCCAGAACCGTTGCAAACCAATTCCCATTTCTCCATTTCCTTAATCTTTGTGATAAATGAGCCCTCTAATTACATTTCCTTTTGAGATGTCCAGCAACAAAAACTCTAAGCTTGGAAGATAAAACCGGTGCTTTGTCATAGCATTATGCAAAGGTGGCAAGGAACACGTTTGGGATACGTTTAGCTTTACGTTTAATTCACTCCGTATTGATTTTCATCAATCTGACTTAAGCAATTACCTCTGAGTTAATTCTTAGTTAAAAAGGAGAAGTTAAAAGTTGCACAGCACAGACCACAGACCTCGAGATCTTGGAGATGCCCGGGCGTGGTGGCTCCTGCCTGTAATTGCAGCACTTTGGGAGACCAAGGTGGGCAGCTCACCTGAGGTCAGGAGTTTGAGACCAGCCTGGAAAACATGGTGAAACCCCATCTGTAGTAAAAACACAAAAAATTAGCCGGGCATGGTGGTGGGCACCTGTAGTCCTAACTACCTGGGAGGCTGAGGCAGGAGAATTGCTTGAACCCGGGAGGTGGAGGTTGCAGTAAGCTGAGATCATGCCGCTGCACTTCAGCCTGGGCGAAAGAGTGAGACTCCATCTCATCTCAAAAA
The DNA here is from genome assembly GCA_004027835.1 of Alouatta palliata. NCBI lineage: Eukaryota > Metazoa > Chordata > Mammalia > Primates > Atelidae > Alouatta > Alouatta palliata. Next base: position 25,509 of record PVKV010008957.1, read on the forward strand.
AAAAAAAAAAAAAGAGGGGGGAGTCTCGGAGTTTACTCAGGAGACTGAGGTGGGTAGATCGCTTGAGCCTGGGAGGTAGAAGTTGCAGTGAGCTGTGATCGTGCCACTGCACTCAACCTGGATGAAATGTCTCCAGATGGGTGGGAGCTGGATCCTGTGTCCCCTCTGGGAGAGGACACAGGCCACCAATGATGTCGCCAAGTCAGCAGTGAAATGGACTTTCTCTTGGCTCTCATCTGAGATGTTGCTCATTCACTCATTCACCCTCTTATTAGCCAGGCATGGTGGTGTGTGCCGGTAGTTCCAGTGACTTGGGAGGCTGAGGCAGGAGGATGGCTTGAGCCCAGGAGTTCGAGGCTGCAGTGAGCTATGATGGTGCCACTGCATTCTAGCCTGGGTGACAGAGTGAGACTCTGTCTCTAAGCAAAAAGAGTGGGTCTTAGGGGTGGATCACTTTCTTTAATTTTTTTTTTTTTTTTTTTTGAGACGGAGTCTTGCCCTATTGCCAGGCTGGAGTGCAGTGGCGGGTGGATCACTTTCTTATCAAGAGCTAGGGAGGTCATATAGCCCGTGCTGAGCCTAGCGCCCGGCGTGGGGGTATCGCTCTCTGTTTGCCTCCGTGTGTACCTTGTTCTGCCTCAGTGCATGCATCCATGGCTCCCCATGGGGTGAGAGGAGGAGGGGTCTTTCCACTGTAGCATGAAGTGGGGTTCGGGCAGCCACACGGCCCCTGTCAGTGGTTAAGTGGCTCTGCTGGCCTCGGGGGACTGACACATCGCAAGGGGCTAGATTGTGGGTGTCCTCTCTTCTCTCTTGCTATAAATAAATGCTGCACCACTGGCTCCTGGTGTGCATGTGTTGTCTGTTCTCAGCGACCTTGAATCCTGCACTGTTCTCTTCTCTGGGAGACACTTTAACCTCTTCTGCATTCCCATGTTATTCTGTCCTGCAGCACAGCCTGGCCACCCAGTGGACGGCAAAACAGGCCACTATATGAGTGTAATTTAAGACGTGTTTCCTCGAGGCCAGGCGCAGTGGCTCTTGCCCGTAATCCCAGCACTTTGGGAGGCTGAGGCAGGTGGATCATGAGGTCAGGAGTTCAAGACCAGTCTGGCCAACATGGTGAAAGCCCAGCTCTACTAAAAATACAAAAAATTAGCCAGGCATGGTGGTGGGCACCTGTAATCCCAGCTACTCAGGAGGCTGAGGCAGGAGAATCACATGAACCCGGGGGGGCGGAGGTTGCAGTGAGCAGAGATGGTGCCACTGCTCTCCAGCCTGGACGACAGTCTGAGACTCCGTCTCAAAAAAATACAAAAACAAAAAATCTGTTTCCTCAAGCACCGTGGTGGATGGAAGTGCTCCCTACTGGTCACATGAGGAAGCTGGGGCTCAGGGAGGATTGTGGCTTGCTCAGGATAAGAGGAGCATGACATGGACCCTGTGTGTCTGATTTCAAAGCTGTCATCTCTTCAAGAGGGAGACTCAGGTCAGGCGTGGTGGCTCATGACTGTAATCCCAGGGCTTTGGGAGGCTAAGATGGAAGGATCACTTTAGGCCAGGAGTTCAAGACCAGCCTGGGCAACAGAGCAAGACCCTATCTCTACAAAAAATAATTTAAAAATTAGCAGGTGTGGTGGTGCATGCCTCCAGCTCCTCGGAAGGCTAAGGTGGGAGGATTGCTTGAGCCCAGGAGTTGGAGGCTGCAGTGAACCCTGATCCTGCCACTGCCCTCCAGCCTGAGCCACAGAGCAAGACCCTATCTCTAGAAAAAAAAGAGGAAGACCCTTGTGAATGCAGTCAGTGTTGATGAGCCTGAAAGGCAGAAGGGACCTCCAGGTGGTGAACAGGCAGAGGGTGAGCTGCCAGGAGGGCTTGCTAAAGCCGGGGGCAGCCATGGATGGACCAAGGGAAGGCAGGGCGGGATCCCGGGCCTGTGCCCAGGTCAGGCATTGGACTTTAGCTCTCCTAATGCCCTCATCTCTAAAATACTCCAGAGGCAGGGAGGAGCCCAGGTGTGCCAGCGAGGGCCTCTGCTGACCTCCACCTTCTTCCCCCTTCATCAGACAGCTAGCTGGCTCTGCAGGGCTCTGACTGGCTGAGCCTGGATCACTTGACCACAGCCCAGTCCCCAGGGAGTGGGGAGAGAGTGGCTACTTGCCCCCTCCACTCCTGAACAAAAGAGACATTGCCATGCCTGGCCTGGCACCTGCCTGTCTATAGTGGTGCAGGAAGAGTCCACAGGGGTGGGCTGGCCGGTGGGGTGGGCTGTCTTTTCTGCTCAAGGAGACAGCTCAGGGCTTTCTTTTCCTCCCTCCCTCCCTCCCCCCCTCCCTGTCTTTTGCCCTTCCTCCCTCCCTCCCTTCATTCCTTCCTTCCTCCTTCCCTCCCTCCTTCCCTTCCTCCCTCCCTCCTTCCTTCCCTTTCTCCCTCTCTCCCTCCCTTCCTCCCTGCCTGCCTTTTGCCCTTCCTCCCTCCCTTCCTCTCTGCCTTTTGTCTTTCCTCCCTCCTCCCTCCTTCCCTTCCTCCCTCCTTTCTTTCCCTCCCTTGCCCTTCCCCTTCCCTTTCCCTTTCCCCTTCTCCTTCCCTTCTTTCTTTTTTGACAGGGTCTTGCTTTGTCACCCAGGCTGGAGTGAAGTGGCACCATCATAGCTCACTACATCCTAAACCTCCTGGGCTCAAGGGATCCTCCTGCCTCAGCCTCCCGAGCAGCTGAGACCACATGTGTGCACCCCCATGCTGCCTAATGTTTTATTTTTTGTAGAGATGGGGTTTTGCTGTATTGCCCAGGCTAGTCTCAAACTTCTGCCCTCAAACAATTCTCCTGCCGCAACCTCCCAAAGCACTGGGATTACAGGTGTGAGCCCCCATGCCTGACCAGGCAGGACTTCCCTCGTCCTCAGGGGTGTCTTCTTGCTGGGAGAGGAGACAGCAAGGTGAGAGATGCTGGATCCACCAGGGCACTGTGGGCATGGAGCCTGTGGCTCCTTTAAGGCTGAAGAAAAGTTTCGAGATCTGGAAAAAGCAATTATTGGCTGTGAAATATGGGAAGAAAATTGCAAAATCACAATCAATAACAAGTTTAATTAAACATCTACAGAATGTCATGTTATGACGTCTAGTCCACAGTGATGTGGTTGATTATAAATGGGGTTTAATGAGGGACACAGGTTGCTAAAGGTGCTGGGGGTGACGTGGAAGAGGCCGGGTATTAGCCTCCTGGGGCTCCTGTATGGAATTACCGAAGCCTGGGAGGTTGAGACAGTGGAAGCTGATTCTATCCCAGTTCTGGAGGCCGGAAGTCTGAAATCAGGTGTCAGCAGGACCACGTGTCCCTGAGGGGTCGAGGGAGAGTCCTTTCTGCCGCTTCCAGCCTCTGGTGTTTCAGACAACCCCTGGTGCTCCTGGCTCGTAGCTGTATCACTCCCATCTGTCTCTGTTTTCACATGGCCATCTTCTCTTGGCCCTCTCCTCCTCTATTTTTTATTATTATTTTGTCATTTTCTCTTCTATTTATTTATTTTTTTAATTTTTAGAGATGGGGACTCACTCTGTCACCCAGGCTGGAGTGCAGTGGTGTGATCATAGCTCACTGCAGCCTTGAACTCCCAGGCTCAAGCGATCCTCCCACCTCAGCCTCCTGAGCAGCTGTGACTACAGGTGCATGCCATAACACCTGGCTAGTTTTTTTTTTTTTTTTGTATAAATAGGGTCTTGGCTGGGCACGGTGGCTCACACCTGTAATCGCAGCACTTTGGGAGGTCAAGAGGGGTGGATCACCTGAGGTCAGGAGTTTGAGACCAGCCTGACCAACATGGAGACACCCTATCTCTATTAAAAATACGAAATTAGCTGGACATGGTGGTGCATGCCTGTAATCCTAGCTACTCGGGAGGCTGAGACAGGAGAATAGCTTGAACCCAGGAGGCGGCGGTTGCTGTGAGCTGAGATTGTGTCATTACACTCAGCCTGGGCAACAAGAGTGAGACTCCATCTCAAAAAAAAAAGAAATAGGTTTTTGCTATGTTGCCCAGGCTAGTCAAATTCCTGGCCTCAATCGAGCCTCCCACCTTGGCCTCCCAAAGTGCTGGGATTACAGGCGTGAGCCACCACAACCAGCTTATCCTGGGTTCTCTTGAAGGTACCCACAGGGACGTGGGAAGCTGTGTCTAGAGGGAGGTGGTTCTGAAATGACACCTGATCCTTGTCTAGCAAGAACACTTCAAAATAGCCTGAGGCAAGAGTATCCCCTACTTCTCCAAGGGTTCATCTGATACTCTAACCAGTTACCCAAGGCATGAGGGGCCCTGGCGACATCCAGTTTACTTCTTGTCCTGAACCCTGCATGGGGGGCAGAGGTGGTGCCTTGTGGCCAAATCCATCGCCCCTGCCAACAGGGAGGGATGAGGGGAAGCCTGTCCCTAGGTCAGACATTGGGTCTTTGGTCTTCTAATGCCCAGCTAAGAATATGACTTTTGCCTCTTTTTTTTTTGTTTGTTTTTGAGACAGAGTGCCCAGGCTGGAGTGCAGCGGCATGATCTTGGGTCACTGCAACCTCCACCTCCCAGGTTCAAGCAATTCTCCTGCCTCAGCCTCCCAAGTAGGTGGGTTTACAGGCATGCGCCACCACGCCTGGCTAATTTTTTTGTATTTAGTAGAGACAGGGTTTCACCATGTTGGTCAGTCTGGTCTTGAACTCCTGACCTCAGGTGATCCACCTGCCTTGGCCTCCCAAAGTGCTGGAATTACATGCGTGAGCCACTGCGCCCGGCCCAATACTCCTTAATAAACTCCCCTTTGTATATACTTCTATCCTATTCTGTCCCTCTAGAGATCCGTAATACAGATGCAGAGGCAGCTGTCAAGCGATCTTCCCATCTCAACCTCCTGAGTAGCTGGAACTACAGGAGGAATTTGACAGAAGAGGAGGCTGAGACTTGGAGAAGTGAAGTTGTTCAAGGTCACATAACTAGTAAGTGGAAGAGTTGGGATTTGAACCCAGAACCCCAGCAGTCTGGCTCCCAAGCCTGCCTGCACCCTCATGGCCCAACATGGCCTCACCAGAGGGGATTTAGAGGTGGTGGCGGTGGGTTGGATGGTGCAAGAGAGGATGCCCCATCTCCCAGTATCTGGGTGGTAGGGCCTCTTGCTGAGATCAAAAATGGTGGAATGGGTTCAGGCTTCAGGGAGTTGTTGGGGGACAGACAGAGAATGAGTCAATTTTGGGCATGTTGAGTAGGAGGGGCCTGTGGGATGGTGCTTGGTCACTGGTATGCCGCTTATTTTTTTTTTCTGAAACAGAGTCTTGCTCTGTTGCCCAGGCTGGAGTGCAGTGGTGTGATCTCGGCTCATGGCAACCTCCACCTCCTGAGTTCAAGCAATTCTCCTGCCTAAGCCTCCCAAGTAGCTGGGATTACAGGCACACACCACCACACCTGACTAATTTTTTGTAGAGACCAGATTTCACCATGTTGACCAGGCTGGTCTCGAACTCCTGACCTCGTGATCTGCCCACCTTGGCCTCCCAAATGCTGGGATTAGAGGTGGGATCCACCGTGCCTGGCCTAGGGGCACTGCTTAGTAAGTGGCTGGGTCCTCGGGGGATTAGAAGCAGAATTTGCAGTTTGCCGGGAATTAATAGACTGAGAGTCTGAGTAAATCAAAGAAACAACTCCCCCACCTCCTCCTCTGCTCATGCAAGCGCGTACTCTTTCCCTCAACAGCGAGGCCCTCATTCCTACCTTTTTTTCTGCTTTAATACAACTCCCTTGACAACTCACCACTCTCTGCTGGCATGGCCAGCAGCAGCAAATGATGGCTATTTTAGGACGCATTTCTCCCTTGTGTTGTTTCTTCTCCCACTGGTTCTATTTGCATCGGTGGTTTGGCACAAGGTTTTGAATTGTTGGTTTTTGCGCTAAATTCATTTCGCAGAAATGTCAAGCATCACCAAGGCCACCGAGAGTGGGACACACACGCGTTCTCTTCTCCTTTGTTCCCAGGCTCGTTTTTTCATACGCAAATGCATTCTTTCATTCGGCAGCTTGCAGAACCCCTGTACCTTGAACTGAGCTGATTGCTGGGGCCTCACCGCCTGCCAGACACACAAGGCTGTCTCCTGTTTCACCATCCCTTTGGAAAGAATTGCTGAAGATTTAATGCATAGAAAGAGGGGTGTTGAGGTTCTCAAACCCTGGCTGAATGGTAGAGACACGATTCTGGGTCTGCTCTGGCAGACACAGCCCCAAGGCCGCTGCAAAAATAGTTACAGGTCGGTGGGGTGAAAAGTGGTGCCCCTAGGCCGGGCACGGTGGCTCACGCCTGTAATCCCAGCACTTTGGGAGGCTGAGGCAGGTGGATCATGAGGTCAGAAGTTCAAGACCAGCCTGGCCGACATGGTGAAACCACCCCCATCTCTACTAAAAAGTCACAGGTTGGTGTGTTGTGTGTGGTCTACATTTCTTGAACTGGAAGGAGGCCTCTCCCTTCCTGCTCAGCTGTCCCAGACAGATCTCAGCCACACACACAGCCCCCGCCTTCTGCTCTGATTCCTTAAGACCCTAGCATCCGCTGACTCAGCGCACATCTGCTCCTCAGGCATCCTCTGGAAGCGAAACCCTGCAAACAGTTGTAAATATTACAGGGAGGATCTGGAGGGTTAAACTTTTATGATCGCCTCTATGGCAGAGTGTTGAGGCTGCTGGCATTTTGACGGTGAGATCATCTTTTTCCTTGCGGCATTGATAGTTTCCTTCGTGGCTTCAACTTTTTTCCTGAGTGGTTTGTGCTTCTTCCAAGCTTCTTGGAAGACACAATATCAGATCTGTCCCTTGGAGTTGTGGGCCTGGGGAGCCGGGGAAGTAGCCGTGAGGAGGATGGGATGGCAAATGACTGGTAGGTACTCCTCCGCAAGGGATACCCTCAGCTGGGTGGTGAGCCCTGGGGTATTTAAGAGAGTGAAGACCACACCTCAGTATATAATAATAATAATAAAAATAACAGCCCAGGAGTTTGAGACCAGCCTGGGCAACAGAGTGAGACCCCTACTGTACAAAAAATTAAAAAATTAGCTGGGCATGGTGGCACATGCCTGTAGTCCCAGCTAGCTACTTGGGAGGTTGAAGTGGGAGGATCTCTTGAGCCCAGGCGTTTGAGGCTGCAGTGAGCTATGGTACCACAATGCTCCAGCCTTAGACACAGAGCAAGACCTCAACTTAAAAAAAAAAAAAAAAAAAAAAATCACGCACACGCTATGTCCCAGGTGCTGTCATTAATGCTTGATGTGGATTAATAATCAAGCTTCACGGCCGGGCGAGGTGGCTCACGCCTGTAATCTCAACACTTTGGGAGGCTGAGGCGGGCGGATCACGAGGTCAGGAGTTCAAGACCAGCCTGGCCAAAATGGTGAAATCCTGTTTCTACTAAAAATACAAAAATTAGCCTGGTGTGCTGGTGGGTGCCTGTAATCCCAGCTACCTGGGAGGCTGAGACAGAGAATTGCTTGAACCCAGGAGGCGGAGGTTGCCATGAGCTGAGATCGTGCCACTGCACTCCACCCTGGGAGACAAAGCGAGACTCTGTTAAAAAAAAAAAAAAAAAAAGAATTAAGCTTCACGATAGTCCTGCTGTTTTCCAGTTATGCCCTTCTCTAAGGCAGCTTCATAAGCACTGGTTATGAGTTAAATTGTGTCCCCCCAAAAGATGGGAAGGTTCTAACCCTCAGTACCTGTGACAAGTGACCTTATTTGGAAATAGGGTTTTGCAGGTCATCAAGTAAAATGAAGTCATTAGAGTGGATGCTAATCCCATATGGCTGGTGTCCTTATAAAAAAAGGGAACATTTGAAACAGGGGTACACAGAGGGGAGAGGCTGCAAAGAGACAGAGAGCAGACAGCCATCTGTGAGCCGAGGAGAAAGGCCTGGAACAGATTCTTCCTTGAAGACCAGATGAGAAACCGGCCTTGCCAGCACCTCTCTTTTTTACTTCTTTAGAGAAGGCCTCGCTCTGTTGCCCAGGCTGGAATGCAGTGGTATGATTGTGGCTCAGGGCAGCCTCAAACTCCTGGGCTCGAGTGATCCCTGCCTCAGGCTCCCGAGTAGCTGGGATTATAGACAAACACAATCATGCCTGGCTAATTTTTATATTTATTTATTTAGAGATAGATTCTTACTCTTTCACCCAGGCTGGAGTGCAGTGGTGTGATCTCAGCTCACTGCAACCTCTGCCTCCCAGGTTCAAGTGATTCTTGTGCCTCAGCCTCCCGAGTAGCTGGGATTACAGGCACCTGCTACCATGCCCAGCTAATTTTTGTATTTTTAGAAGAGTCAGGGTTTGGCCATGTTGGCCAGGCTGGTTTTGAACTCCTAATCTCAGGTGATCTACCCACCTCGGCCTCCCAAAGTGCTGAGGTTACAGGTGTGAGCCACCATGGTTACCAGCTTCCACCCCTTGGTTTCAGAACCTCCAGCCTCCAGAACTGTGGGACATTAAATGTTGCTTGAGCCCCAGAGTGTGGTGCTTTGTTTTGGTGGCCCTGGCAAACAAAACAAAGTATTTTATTAAGAAAGGGCTCCCATGGGAGACTGGTGAGGATGTGGGGGAAGCAGAGAGGAAGAGGGAAAAAGAGAGCAAAGTGTGATTTTAGACTCTTGCTTGGGAAGAGGTGTGTGACGAGGGTGCAGGCCCCAGAAACAACCTGTGGCTCGTTTTTGTGATATGAAGTTGATCTTAACAGAGCTTAAATTGCATAATTTGTGATCAGAGTAGAGACATCTCAGTGGAGGGGAGGACAGATTCTCAGCTTCCTGCCTCTGCCCTTATGTCACTCACTCACTCACTCAAAGCATTTATTGACTGCATATTACGGAATGGGGTTGACAATTAAATAAGCTTGAGGGAATTAAAATATTTGTATTAACTTAAAAAAAATTCTAGCCCAGTGTGATGGTGAGTACCTGTAGTCTCAGCTACTCAGGAGGCTGAGGCAGGAGGATTGCTTGAGCCCAGGAGGTTGGGGTTGCAATGAGCTATAGTTGTGCCACTGCATTTCAGCCTGGAGGACAGAGCCAGACTCTGTCTCTAAAAAAAAAAAAAAAAAAAAAAAAAAAAATCAAACAATTATGGGGCATGGTGGCTTTTGCCTGTGGTCCCAGCTGCTTGGGAAGCTGAGGCAGAAGGATGGCTTGAGCCCAGGAGTTCAAGGCTGCAGTGAGCTATGATCGTGCCACTGCACTCCAGCCTGGGCAACAAAGTGAGACCCTGTCTCAAAATAATAATAATAATCTCTCCTATATGGTTATGGTATCCATTTGATGTAGAGGTATTCATTTGATGACATTTATTTATGTTCTTAACCACTTTTAGGCATTTTCCCACAACCTTATTAATTTTTGACACAAAAGTGAGAACTATATAATAAAGGTGTAGTCAAATATCTCTTCCCTACTCAGCCCTTATAGGCAACTAATTTCATTATTTTATTTTATTTTTCACTCTTGTTGCCCAGGCTGGAGTGCAGTGGTGTGATCTCGGTTCACTGCAACTTCTGCCTTCAAATGATTCTCCTGTCTCAGTCTTCCAAGTAGCTGGGATTACAAGCGCCCATCACCATGCCCAGCTAATTTTTTGTAGTTTTAGTAGAATTGGGGTTTCACCATGTTGTCCAGGCTGGTTTCAAACTCCCGACCTCAGGAAATCCACCCACCTTAGCCTCCCAAAGTGCTGAAATTACAGTTGTGAGCCCCCTCGCCCGGCCATGATTTTATGAATTTTAAGGTTTTCCTTCTAGTGTTTCTGTTTACAAAAATTAGCAGATATATGTATATATATACTTTCTTTTTTGGGGGGGTGGGACAGAGCCTCGCTCTGTGACCAGGCTGGAGTGCAATGGCGTGATCTTGGCTCACTGCAACCTCTGCCTTCTGGGTTCAAGCGATTCTCCTGCCTCAGCTTCCCGAGTAGCTGGGATTACAGGCATGTGCTATCACGCCCAGCTTATTTTTGTATTTTTAGTAGAGACGAGGTTTCACCATGTTTGCCAGGATGGTCTCGATCTCCTGACCTTGTGATTCATCTGCCTTGGCCTACTAAAGTGTTAGGATTACAGGTGTGAGCCACCGCATCTGGCTTTCTTTTTTTCTCATAAAAAAAATTGCCCCACAGTAAATACTTTTTTATACTTTTTTTTTTTTTTCCACTTAAAAATATATCCTGGAAGTCACTCCATATCAGTACCTAGAGATCTTCATTTGTTTTTTTATTAACTGCACAGTGTCTGTTGTGTGGGTGCACCACCGTTTACTCAATTTCCCTCCTGCGAGGTGGGGGGAGTTTATCACAGATAAAGCTGCGATAGCTTAGCAGGTGGGTATCTACTCAGCATTGCTGGAAGTTTATCATCAGAGTGTGGATTCCTGCTGTGAGATTGCTAGGTTAGGGGTAAATGCACATCGTTTTGTTGGATATGATCAAATTTTCCTGCATAGGAGGGATGTGCTATTTTATTCTTCCACCAGCAATGTATGAAAATGTCTGTGATTTTTTTGGAGGAGGGGAGGTGGCGAACCTAGCCAGCAGATCGGCATAGACCCTCATTCTGTGATGTCCTCTAGCAGAGGGAAATCCATCAGAGGGCAAAGGGAGGGATGGAAAGCAGGTGGGTGTACGTTCATGTCATGCCTGCAGGAGGTTTCTCCTTGCGGCTGGGCGCAGTGGCTCACGCCTGTAATCCCAGCACTTTGGGAGGCTGAGGCGGGCAGATCACCTGACCTCAGGAGTTCAAGACCAGCCTGGCCAATATGGTGAAACTCCATCTCTATTAAAAATACAAAAACTGGCCGGGTGTGGTGGCGGGCCTGTAATCCTAGCTACTTGTGGGGCTGAGGCAGGAGAATTGCTTGAACCTGGGAGACAGAGGTTGCGGTGAGCAGAGATTGCACTGCAGCCTGGGCAACAGAGTGAGACTCTGTCTTGAAAAAAAAAAAAAAAAGTCTCTCCTTGTAATTAGGCAGGGCAGGGGCTCCAGAAAAAGGGGAAGACAAGCAGCTCACTAATCCTCCCCACAAGAGACCTTGTTTCTTAGAGACACATACTAGGGTAACATTCTCTGTCAGCCCACCCGCCATCTGCTGTCCCCTCTCGAGGGGACAGGGCTGGGAGGGAGAGTTCATCCATCTACCCTGGCATCCATCCATCTATCTGTTCACTTGCCATTTCTGGTCTATACCCTGTGAGGCCACTATACACAAGGACCCCAGTGTGACTCAGACATGGACCCCAAGGCAAACAGATTGCTTGAGCTCAGGAGCTCAAGACTAGCCTGGGCAACATGGCAAAAAACCCATCTCTACAAAAAATACAAAAATTAGTCAGGTGTGGTGGCACATGCCTGGAGTCCCAGCTATTTGGGAGGCTGAGGTGGGAGGATCGCTTGAGCCTGGGAGGTTGAGGCTGCAGTGAGCCATAATTGCACCACTGTAGTCCAGCCTGGGCTATAGAGTAAGACCCATCTCAAAACAGAAACAGAAACAAAAACAAAAGCAGATAAACCTAGTATTTGAAGTATGGCCACCAGAGTGGACCTCCTTGAGACGGTGAGGTTTCTACAAACTGAGAAGAGGTGAGGACAGAGTCAAGTGGATCTTGAAGGGAAAGGTGTGCCCAGAACAGGGAGCAGCTGGAGTGGAGGCCTGGAGCCTAGAAGAGTCTAGAAAGCCCCCTGGTGCTGCGAAGACTGGTCACACCCACTTTGGTTGATGACTGGGTCAGCTTTGACCAAGGATGACAGAATGACAGCACAGTCTCCCGTCCCTCACCAGGCATAGAGGAGGGCATCTGGATATACCCAGCCCTTTGGTGCAGCTGAAGGTCTGTGTCAGTCAGTTTTCGTTGCAATAATGCTGTGTAGCAAGCTACCTACAAAATCCCAGTGACTTACAGGAACCCGTACTTATGATTCCTGTGCCTGGATCTGCAGGCCAGATGTGTGTGGGCTTAACCTGGCTCCACTAGGTTTGGTTCCACATCATACGTTGAGCTCAGGTTTTATTGTTTAAAATTTTCTGGCTGGGTGCGGTGGCTCACGCCTGCAATCCCAGCACTTTGGGAGGCTGAGGTGGGTGGATCACAGGTCAGGAGATGGAGACCATCCTGGCCAGCATGGTGAAACCCTGTCTCTATTAAAATACAAAAGTTATCCGGGCATGGTAGCAGGTACGTGTAATCCCGGCTACTCAGGAGGCTGAGGCAGGAGAATCGGTTGAACCTGGGAGGCAGAGGTTTCAGTGAGCAGAGATCACGCCACTGCGCTCCAGCCTGGCGACAGAGAAAGACTCCATCTCAAAAAAAAAAAATTTTACATTTTTATTATTGCTATTTTTTGAGATTGGAGTTTCGTTCTTTTTGCACAGGCTGGAGCGCAATGGCATAATTCTCCTGCCTCAGCCTCGCCAGCAGCTGGGATTACAGGCATGCACCACCATGCCTGGCTAATTTTGTATTTTTAGTAGAGGTGGGGTTTCACCATGTTGGCCAAGCAGGTCTTGAACTCCTGACCTCAGGTGATCTGCCCGCCTTGGCCTCCCAAAGAGCTGGGAGCCACCGCGCCCGGCCGAGCTCAGGTTTTTAGCAGGAGCCAGCTCCACGTGTCTTCTTTTCGTTCTAGGATCATAAGCATTTTTCTGATCTGTTTGTATCATATTGGCTGAAGCAAGTCAGGTGGCCAAGGCCAGTGTCAACAGGGCCAGGACATGTACCTCACAGCAGGGAGTGCTTCAAGGCACAGGGTAGAGCGTGTAGAACAAGAATCTAATTGAGACAGCCAGGCGCGTACCTCATACCTGTAATCCCAGCACTTTGGGAGGCTGAGGCAGGTGGATCACCCGTGGTCAAGAGTTGGAGACCAGCCTGAACAACATGGAGAAACGCCGTCCCTACCAAAGACACAAAATTAACTGGGTGTGGGGGTGCGCACCTGTAATTCCAGCTACTTGGGAGGCTGAGGCAGGAGAATCGCTTGAACCTGGGAGGTGGAGTTTGTGGTGAGCTGAGATCACGCTGTTTCGCTCCAGCCTGGGCAGCAAGAATGAAACTCTGCTTCAAAAAAAATTAGATCCATTAGATCCTACCTCTAATTGATCCTATCCTCTAATTGACTCCAGGATCTCTGATCAAGGCAGGGAGCTCTGACGTCCCCCACACCGCCACCTCCCAGCAAAGAAGAGCCCTCCAAATCCCTTTCTTGAATGAGTGACGAAGAGGCATGCCGGGCACCCCAGTTACTATTCTTGCTCCTGATAAGGGTGCTGGAGTGGGTAGGTACAGGGCTGTGCTACTTTAGAGACACGGCACTACATTTATCTGTCTTCTCGGGTATGGTCCTGATATGCCGAGAGCCCTGCCTGTGTTTTCTGGGTGTGGAATGTTTTATGGACGTAAGAGGAAGAAATCTTCATTATGTGATGTGCAATCTGACATGGTGGCTTGGATTTAGAGTTTTAGCCATATCCCTAGCGCAAGCAGCTTTCATTTCTAAGCTTTATTGAGCATTGTTTTTTTTTTTTTTTTTTTAATTTTAAATAATGACCCATCTACGACTTCTGAACAAAGTGTAATAAAAGTGACAAATACTGGTACGACGTACATGGATTGTCACCTTGGATTTATTACCCCCCAACATTTTCTGGGAAGTCACATTAGATTTATGCTTTGGATCTTAACCCATCACTCTATCTTTTAATGCAATATCTAATCTCACTGCTTCTTTTCTTCCTTTAATATGGTTTCTCTTGAGGTGCATTTGCACAACTGATTTTTATCATTGGCAACATGTTTAAAATAACGCATTAGCTATAAATCAGAGGCCTTTATTGGGAAGCTTGAAAAGTTGCTTTAAACACAATAAATTTAGTACCTTTGATTCATTCTGGGAAATCTGACAGTAGGAAAAGGAACTGAGGCCCCTTTGAACTCTGGAGACTGGGGGATCATCCTTTCAAGGTGAAAATGGAATACTGTTTTCAGCAGAAGTCGACTTCCAACTCTTGAGACCAGGATTCAGGAACCAATGTCATGCAGTGTGGGTGGGTAGAATCTGCAAGGAGCCAGGTAAATCTTTTTTTTCTTTTTCTTTTTTTTGATACAGTCTTGCTCTGTCACCCAGGCTGGAGTGCAATGGTGCAACCTCGGCTCACTGCAACCTCCACCACCCAGTTCAAGTGATTCTCCTGCCTCAGCCTCCTAAGTAGCTGGGATTACAGGCCCCTGACACCACGGCCAGCTAATTTTTGTATTTGTAGTAGACACAGTGTTTTGCCATGTTGGCCAGGCTGGTCTTGAACTCCTGACCTCATGTACTCCACCTGCCTTGGTCTCCTAGACTGCTGAGATGACTGGTGTGAGCCACCGTGACCAGCCTGGAGCCAGGTAAATCTTGAATCTCAGTTCAGGCACTCCCATGCTGTGTGACCTTTGGCTAGTCACACAGCCTCTCTGAGCCTGTTTCCCCTCTCTGTAAGCTGAACTGCCTACCTCCAAGGCTGTTGTGAGGATGAATGAGGAGGCCCAGAATACAGTCGGTGTCCAGTACATTTTTGTTTACTGAGGTGGGCCCTCAGGGGATCAAGACCTCCCTCCCTGATTGGCCCTGGGACTCAGTACCTCCTGGAAGGAGTGAGGCAGCTTCGTACTTCTGCCAGGCAGAAGCCTCTGGGGTCTGTGCTGCCACCCTTGCCCCTCCCAGAGCACACTCCACCTCCTGCCACATTTCAGAGCCTGCTGCTGGGGATGGCAGGGCGTCCAGACCCCTGTCCCTGCTGCTAGTGCCTTCCCTAGGGTGACTCCAGAACTTCCTGGGTGACAGAGGGAGATTCTGTCAAAAAAAAAAAAATGGCAAGGGTGGGGCGGGGGGAATAGACACGTGTACACGTCACATGTGCGGGTGGACAACCCACACAGTGGTGTGATCTCAGCTCACTGCAACCTCTGCCTCCGGGTTCAAGTGATTCTCTTGCCTCAGCCTCCCTAGTAACTGGGATTACAGGCATGCACCACCACGCTGGGCTAATTTTTGTGTTTTTAGTAGAGACGGTGTTTCGCCATGTTGGCCAGGCTGGTCTCGAACTCCTGATCTCAAGTGATCCTCACACCTTGGCCTCCCAAAGTGCTGGGATTACAGGCGTGAGCCACTACATCCCCTATCCCCTGCCATTCTTAAGGCTCCTACTATGTGCCAGGCTCCATGCTGGGAATGACATGGCTCAGACCCAGGCCCTGCCACTTCTGCTCCTGGTCTCCTGGTTGTCTGGTCTTTGCACTGGCTGTTTCCTCTGCTGGATGGTTCTTCTCCTGACACCCACATGGCAAGGAAGTGTCCAGTCTAGTGGAAGGCCAGTCTGGACACAGATGCTACCAGCCCAGTGAGGACAAGGCTAGGCGTGTCTGTGTTCAGAAGTTGTAGATGAGTCATTATTTAAAAAAAAAACAAATCTCAGTAAAGCTTAGAAACAAAAGCTTCTTGTGCTGAGGACACAGGCTAAATCCCTAAATCTAAGCCACTGTGTCAGACACAGAGGGTCACATAATAAAGGTTCTTCCCGTTATGTCTATAAAACATCCCACAGCCAGGAAATGTGAGAATGGCTCTCGGAAGATGCCAGACTGCATCCAGGAAGGTGGATATAGGTAGTGCCACGTCTCTAAAGTAGCGGAGCCCTGGGGGTTGGGACAGGTTTGAGCTGGCAGAGACAGCGTAGGGGATGGTGGGTTGGGAGCCATTAGATCCCTCCATATTTAATCTGTCCATATTTAACCCACATGGGATCCATTAGATCCTACCACATCTAACCTGTATGGGATCCTTCCCTTTCTCCAACTCTTTCCTTCCTGCCTCTCTCATCTTTCCCATGGAGATGCCCTTCCAATGCCCTCAGCAGGGACACCTCCAGCCTCTTGTCACCTTCCCAAAGTCTCTGGTTTTGGGGGATCTGCTCATGTGACGCTTGCTTTGGGAAGGAACTCACTCCCAACTGCCCTGGCCCAGAACACTCCTTCTGTCCTTTCCAACTGTGAAGAATTGAGGGCGGTCTTGTGAATGGCTCCATTACTGCAGATCCTTACGTCTCTCTTGGGAGCTGCATCAGCTTCTCACCCTGCCCTGGGCCAGGAGAAAGTCCAGGAAGAGGCTCATACGTGGCCACCCTGCCTCCAGGGCGCTTTTCACATGGGCAGCTGGGAACGAGGCCATGTTAGGCTGGGAGGTCCTTCCAGAAACAACACAGATGAAATTAAGGGGGGGTAAATGGCTCCCAGCATTGTTACCAGCAAGACATTTGGGGAACATACATTTCACAGGGAATTAGTCACTCCAAACTGCTTTATTTGGTTTTAACTTAGAATAGCACTTAAATTATTCAGCTCGGGATGGGGAGGAAGGGGGCAGGAAGGAGTTGCCGGGCCCTGTATCAACCTTAAGGAGTCATGGGCGGAAAAGCAGTGACATCTGTCTGGGGGTGGCCGTTGGTAGCTTGTGGGCTGCCTGGATTCCTTCTGAATTTGGTAAAAGCCCCCAGGATGTGAGACGCAAAAGCACGACTTCACATCAGTAACACACGAGTTTCGTTTTACTCCACGCCCGTGCAGAGGCCTGGGAGAAGTGATGCTGTTATTCCTCCTGTCTTAAGAACCTCTCTCCTGACCCCCTGCCTACTCCAGCCACTGCCCCTTATTCTGTTCTGCTTTGTAAACCAAACTCCATGGCTCCAACTCTCTCTTGCCCTCCACCCACAGCACCCCTCTCTTAACCCACTCCACGAAGGCTTTGCCTGCCCCACTCCAAGGAAACTGCCCCCCTAAGGCCCCATGACCTCCAAGATAGATTCTCAGTCCTCAGCCCATCTGACTTGGAAGCCACATCCGGCACAGCTGTTGTCCTCCTGGGAAAACTTTCTTCCCTCGGCTTTCTGTCCCTCAAATCTGCATTGCCTCCTAACCTGCTGGCTGGTTTCTCCTGAATCCTCCCAGCCCCCACCAACCTTCTATCGTTAGGCCCCAGGGCTCAGACCCTGGACCTCTTGCTCTCTCTACGCTCCCTCCCATGGGGACCTCATCTGGCCTGATGGCAATAAAACCGTCAATTCACTAAAGCCCCCTAAATTGATATCTCCAAGCTAGATTCCCCTTAAACGCAGACTTGAACATACAACTACCTTTTGGACTTCTGCACCTGGATGTCTAGTTAGGCATCTGAAACTTACCATCCCCCAGAATATGAATTGCTGGACCTCCTCCCTGTACCCCCAAATTACCCCAAGGGACCTCTCCACCTAGTTAATAGCAACTCCACTCTTTCAGTTGCTATCTTGGGCCCAATCCTGGGTGATCTCTTTGATTCGTCTCTTCCTCCATATCTAATCCACATGGAATTCATTAAAATTCTCCAAATCCAACCCACATGGGAGCCATTAGTTCCCTCCATATTTAACCCACATAGGATTGTCAGATCCTACCATATCCAATCTGTACATGATCCATTAGATCTCCCATGTCTAAGCCTCATGTAATCAATTAGATCCCACCATATCCAATCTGCATAGGACCCATTAGATCTCCTGTATCTAAGCCACATGGAATCAGTTAGATCCCAGCATGTCTAATATATATGGGATCAATTGGATCCCCCATATCTAATCTGCATGGGATCAATTAGATCCACCCACATCTAACCCACATGGAATCTATCAGACACATCTATATGTAACCCACATGGAATCCATTAGATCCCCCATATATAACCCATATGGAATCCATTAGATCATCCATGTCCAAGCCACATGGAATCCATTAGATCCCCCGTATCTAACCCATATGGGATCTATTAGATCCCTCCATATCCAAGCCACATGGAATCCATTAGATACCTCCATATCTAATCATACAGAATCTACTAGATCCTCCTTATCTAACCCCATAGAATCCATTAGATCCCCCCATATCTAATAATACAGAATCCACTAGATTCTCCCGCATCTAACTCACATGGAATCCACTAGAACCCCCATAGCTAACCCACATGGAATCCATTAGATTCCTCCATATCCGACACACATGAAATCTATTAGATCCCTCTATATCTAACCAGACAGAATCTACAAGATCCCTCCATACCTAACCCACATGGAATTCATTAGATCCCCCCATACCTAACCCACATGGAATCTGCTGGAACCCCCATAGCTAACCCACATGGAATCCATTAGATCCCTCCATATCCAACACACATGAAATCTATTAAATCCCTTCATATCTAACCATGCAGAATCTACAAGATTCCTCCATATCTAACCCACACGGAATCCACTAGATCCTCCCATAGCCACCCCACATGAAATCCACTAGATCCTCCCTTAGCTAACCCACGTGAAATCCCTTAGATCCCCCCATATCAAACCCACATGGAATCCATTAGATCCTTCCCTATCTAACCCACACAGAATCTATCAGATCCCTACATATGTAGCCCACACGGAATCCATTAGATCCCTCCACATGCAACCCACATGGAATCCATTAGATCCCCCTTACCTAACCCACACGGAATCCATTAGATCCCCTCATACCTAACTCACATGGAATCCATTAGATCCCCCATATGTAACCCACATGGAATCCATTAACTCTCCCCATATCTAACCACATGGAGTCCATTAGATCCCCCATACCTGACCCACACGGAATCCATCAGATCTGCCCATACATAACCCACATGGAATCCGGTAGTTCCCTCTATATATAATCCATCTGTAAGTCCCATTGGCTCTACTTTCAAAATGTATCTAGAATCCAACCTCCTGTGCTTTCACCCTCATCCAAGCCACCATCATCTGTTCCCTAGATTGCTGCATTAGCACTCCCTATGTCCACCCTCCCCAACAATCTAATCCCAGTAGAGTGGCCCAAGGAAAAGTCTATGGGCAGGCAGGGGGGTGTTCATGTCTCTCTTTCTCTGTTCAAACTCTCCAGTGACTTATGTCATAAAGCAAAGTTCTTTCCAGGACTGGCAGCCCTGACTTCTGACCTCTCTCCTCTGTGCTCAAGCCACTTCTGCTACCGGTCTCCTTGCAATCTTCTAATATACCACATGGTTTACCTAAATAGTATGTTTGAATATTAACTCTGGCTGGGTGCGGTGGCTCACACCTGTAATCCCAGCACTTTGGTAGGCCGAGGCAGGCAGATCACCTGATGTCAGGCGTTTGAGACCAGCCTGGCCAACATGGCGAAAACTTGTCTCTACTAAAAATACAAAAATTAGCCAGGTGTGGTGGCAGGTGTCTGTAATCTCAGCTACTCGGGAGGCTGAGGCTGGAGAATCACTTGAATCCAGGAGGCAGTGGTTGCAGTGAGCCGAGGTTACACCATTGCACTCCAGCCTGGGCAACAAGAGCAAAACTGTCTCAAAAAAAAAGGAAAAATAAAGGAAATTACCTCTTTCTTCCACTAGAATATAAATTCCATGAAGCCAGGGGTTTTTCCTTCTTTTATTCTTTCATTTTTTTAGAGACAGAGTCTCACTCTGTCACCCAAGCTGTAGTAGCATGGTGTGGTCATAGCTCACAGCAGTTTCAAACTCCTGGGCTCAAGTGATCCTCTCACCTCAGCCCCCCAAGTGGCTGGGACTATGGGCATGCACTACTATATGTGGCTTTATTTTTAGTAGAGATGGGGTCTCACTACATTGCCCAGGCTGGTCTCAAAGTCCTGGCCTACGTGATGCTCTCACCTCAGCCTGTCAAAGCACTGGGACTATGTGCCATCATGCCTGGCTGAATTTTTATTCCTTGCTCCCTGCTGTATCATCAGTTCCTAGAACAGTGTCTAACACATAGTAGATGCTCAATAAACATGTACTTAATGAAAAAAGCCATGTCATGAGGTGTTGGCTAGACTTTAGCACCTACAATGTGGTTCTGTCTCCAGCTCTTCAGGCAGGTGGCCATGGGCTAGTTTTTTTAAGCTCAGGAGCCTCTGTTTGCCATTATCCACAATGGGCAGAGCTCAAATGGGCATCTGCAGGGCGCTGAGATGAAACGGGCAAAGCGTCTAGCATTGTGCTTGGTGTGCGGCAATATCTCTAGAAATGTGGGCCATGGCAGTGGCTCATGACTGTAATTCCAGTGCTTTGGAAGGCCAAGGCAGGAGGACCACTTGAGCCCAGGAGTTTGAGACCAGCCTGGGCAACATAGTGAGACCCTGTCGGCCATGGTGGCACATGTCTGTGGTCCCAGCTACTCAGGAGGCTGAGATGGGAGGACAGATCTCTTGAGCCCAGGAGGTTAAACCTGCAATGATTCATGATTGCTCCACTGCACTCCAGCATGGGCAACAGAGTGAGACTCCTTCTAAAAAAAAAAAAAGTTTGTAACCTGTGAAGTGCTGAACAGTGATGTGTGGATGGTGGCCGTGCAGGTCCTTACTTTGGGAGAATCTGCTTGGGTCTGGGCAAGTGAGCCAGGCTTGAACCTGCTGGGAGAGGGGAAATACAAGGAATGGAGTTTGGGGTGCAGAGATAAAGTCAGGCCAGCCAGTTCCTATGCTGTTAGGTGGATATCTCGGGGACCCCTTCATTCAGCACCAGCCTGAACACGCTCCCTTCCTCCCTCATGCGGTGGGTTTTACAAATATCCCTGCCCAGATGAACACTCCTTCTACCAGGAGTCTGTGGCTGGATTTCTTGGTGAAATTGACAGGGGATTCTGGAAAGTTCGGAGAACCCCAAGCTGGGTCCTCTGTGGGAATCAGGGATGCCCGGGGGCTGTGGGATCCGGAGCAGCTCCACGAGGCATTCCCAGCAGGAGGCCCGATCAGACCCTCAAGATGGAGAGTAATTAAGTCGCTTAATTAAAACGTGCAGGCACAGGGCTCCTGCGGGGACACGCTGTGGGACTGCGTGACATCCGCTCTAGAAAGAGTTTCTTGTGCCGTTGTTACAGCACCATCAGGGAGTGGTGGGGAAAATTAATTAGAAGCAGGTCTGGGAAGCACAGCCCCTGGGAACCATAGCCTGGCAGGAGGGCTGGGGCCCGGGATGCTGGTTGGGGCCCATGGGGAGGTGCATGTCCCTGGAATGCCCCAGCCATGTGGGTTTGGGATTGGGGGAGAGAGAGGCAGTGCCTGCTGGGCTATAGGTGGGCTCTGTGGAGCTGGCAGGCTATTTGGCATCTGCTTCATCAAATTCTGTCCCTTGAAATGCCAGGGCAGCCCTCCTTCCTCCTGAACTACAGGAAAAGGCGGCTGAGCTGACTGTGGGAGGTGGAGAAGGCATCTGGCTATGCCAGAGCCTCAGGGTGTGAGAGTCACTTCCCTGGACTAGGAGGGTGGCTCCAGAGGGAGCCACACAGCAGCCAGCCCCGGACCCAGCACCTGGATTCCTGCCTCAGGCCACACGCTCTGCTGGTTCCACCTTGAGACCTTGGTCCCCGCTCGTCCTTTGGGGTAGGGACCCTCCCTGCCCTGTGCCTGCCCTTCTGCATCTCCACAGAAGCCCTGACCACTGTCCCATGCGAGGAAAACATTGTTTCTCCTCCCAAGGGAACTCTGTCCTCAAGGGCTGGGGTGAGCAGGAGAGGGGAAAGGAGAAGCCTGTGTCCAGTAGCTACGTTAGGGTAGGAAGGTGGCGTCAGGAGTGGTCAGGGAAGACCATTCCGTGTAGGGAGCTTGTTGTGAGCTGAATCGCACCCCTTCCAATTCATATGTTCAAGTCTTAATGCCAGTCCTTCGGAATGTGGCTGCATTTGCAGATAGAGTCCCTAAGGAGGTAATCAAGTTTCAGTGGAGATCATCAGGGTGGGCTCTAATCCAGCAGGACTGGTGTCATTACAAGAGATGAGGGGCCGGTTGTGGTGGCGCACGCCTGTAATCCCAGCACTTTGGGAGGTCGAGGCAGGTGGATCACAAGGTCAGGAGTTCAAGACCAGCCTGGCCAACATGGTGAAACCCCCGTCCCTACTAAAGATACAAAAATTAGCCAGGCGTGGTGGTGTACCCCTGTAATCCTAGCTACTTGGGAGGCTGAGACAGGAGAATCGCTTGAACCCAGGAGGCAGAGGTGGCAGTGAGCTGAGATTGCACCACTGCACTCCAGCCTGGGTGACAGAGCGAGACTCAATCTCAAAAAAAAAAAAAAAGAGATGAGGACACAGACACACACAGAGGGACGACCATGCAAGGACACAGGGAAGACGGACATCCACGAGCAAGGAGAGAGATACCATTCCTGTTGTGTCAGCCTTGAATTCCTAGCCTCCAGAATGGTGAGACCAAATATTTCTGTGGTTTAAGCCCTGCAGATTGTAGGGCTTTTTAAAGGTGGCCCAGAAAACCAACACAGGGATCTTTGAGTACAGGCCATGGGGAATGGGAGAATGAGCCACGGGGCTGCCTGGGAAGTGTTCCAGGCAAAGACTGGAGGTGGGAGTCGCTGGGGTGTTCAGAGACCAGCCAGGAGGTGACTGAGGCCAGAGCTGCAGTCAGGCTGCAGGGAGGGGAGCAGAGGTCATGACCTGCCTGATGGGTTTCTGGCTCCTCTGGACTGAGGGGGCCAGGACCCAAGCAGACAGATGCAGTCCAGCAAGCGGGGGAGGCGGGAAGCAGGATTCAACTTCGGAGGCGGGGCTTGGACACCAGACCAAATTGAGGACTACCTAAAACAGGTCCAGGACGGAAGCAGCTTTCTTAAAGACATGCTGATCCATGTGCCCTGTCAGTTTACCGTCGCCACGGCAACACCAGGAAGTTACTGCCCCTTTCCATGGCAACAGTCCTGACAACCAGGAAGTTGCCACCCATTTCCTAGAAATCTCTCCATAAACTGCCCCTTAATTTGCATATAATTAAAAGTGGGTATAAATATAACTTCCACACTGCCTCTGAGCTGCTGCTCTTGGCGTGCCACCTACGGGGTAGCTCTGCTCTGCAATAAAAGTTGCTGTCTAGGCTGGGCGTGGCGGCTCATGCCTGTAATCCCAGCACCTTGGGAGGCAGAGGTGGGCAGATCACCTGAGGTCAGTAGTTCCAGACCAACCTGGCCAACATGGTGAAACCCCCCTCTACTAAAAATACACAGACACACACACACACACACACACACACATACACACACACACACCAGCTGGGTGTGGTAGCATGTGCCTGTAATCCCAGCTACTCAAGAGGCTGAGGCAGGAGAATCCCTTGAACCCTGGAGGTGGCAGTTGCAGTGAGCCTAGATCACGCTCCAGCCTGAGGGACAGAGCAAGACTCCATCTCAAAAAATAAAAACAAGCAAACAACATCAACAACAAAAGTTGCTGTGTCACGCCACTGGTTTGCCCTCCAATCCTTTCCTCGTCCTCGCCAAGAATGCTACCGCTTACTCACTAACTGCCCAGCCCCTGCAGTGTGCCTGGCTGTCTTGGGTGCTGCAGATGGCAGGGCTAAAGTCCAGCTCTAGGGCTCACCTGCCCTGCATCACTCCAGCACGAGGCCACAGCTGGACACCCCAGGTGACTCTGGATGGTTGAGGCAGCAGTGGCCCGGCCCATGTGAAGCCAGGTTCTGCCCGGAGTGTGTGTCTACACATGCCTCAGTTTCACAAAATCTACCAGCTCACATTCATGGTGAGCTCTCCCCAGTGGAATAGCTGGGCTCCACGGAAAGGGGGTTCCTAGGGGGAGGAGCTATGCCAGAGCAGGTTGGAGGACTGGGGAGCTGGGCAGAACACAGCCTGGAATGGGATGGGGCTGGGCTGGCAGGGCCTACAGACAGGTGCTGGTTTAATCAAACTAAACCCTCTCGAGCTGCCTCCTCCCCGCCTGGACTGTTCTGAGTCTTCACTGACCTGAGGCCTGGGCGTGCCTTCTCGCCATGGTGGGGAGATGCTGGGGGCACCTAGCTCTGCATGGCTTCTGTCTGTGACCAGGCCTTCTGAAAAATCCACCTTGAGAACTGTTAGACCAAACTGCACCATCTTTTTTTCTGAGATGAACTTTCACTCTTGTCTCCCAGGCTGGAGTGCAGTGGCGCCATCTCGGCTCACTGCAACCTCTGCCTCCCAGGTTCAAGGATTCTCCTGCCTCAGCCTTTGGAGTAGCTGAGATTACAGGCACGTACCACCATGCCTGGCTACTTTTTGTTTTATTAGTAGAGGCATCATTTTGCTATCTTGGCCAGGCTGATCTTGAACTCCTGACCTTGTGATCTGCCTGCCTCAGCATCCCAAGGAGCTGGGATTATAGACATGAGCCACCGTGCCCACCTTTTTTTTTTTTTTCTCTGAGGCAGTTTCATTCTTGTCACCCAGGCTGGAGTGCAGTGGTGCGATCCTGGCTCACTGCAACCTCTGCCTCCCAGGTTCAAGCGATTCACCTGCTTCAGCCTCCCAAGTCGCTGGGATTACAGGTGTGTACCACCATGCCTGGCTAAGTTTTTGTATTTTTAGTAGAGATGGGGTTTCATCATGTTGCCCAGGCTGGTCTCAAACTCCTGACCTCAAGTGATCCACCCACCTCGGCCTCCCATAGTGCTGGGATTACAGGAGTGAGCCACTACACCTGGCCGAAGCTGCACCATTTTGTAAGCCCCCTGCCATTTAACAGACTTTGGTCAAAGTGAAACATCCCACAGGGCTTCTGGCAGTAAGAAACAGCCTGCCCAGCTGCCTGACTTTATCACATTCCGTTGGGAAAAAGTCCAAGGAACATCTCTATCCCATTCTGGGGAACAAGTGTTAAACTGCCTCATCATGGGAATAAACGTCTTATCAGCATCTTCCCAGGCTGCAAATCATACTGCCCAGACCCCTCCCGCCCATACCTATAAGCACCCCAGTCTATAAATGACAGTAAGCATGGGCATTAAGCTGGTGCTCCATCTCTGCAGGTCTTATGCTGGATATAAAGCCTGCATTTGCTGTAGAGCCGCCACGTATTCTTTCTTTAACCCCCACCTTCCCTTCAAAACCTAGTAAGAATGAGCTCCCAGGGTCCTCCTCACCACCTTAGCCTTCTGGCTCCTCTTGTGTGCTCACAATCCCAGCTGCTCAGGAGGCTGAGGCAGGAGAATCACTTGAACCCAGGAGGTGGAGGTTGCAGAAAGCCAAGATTGTGCCACTGCACTCCAGCCTGGGTGACAGGGCGAGATTCTGTCTCAAAAACAAAACAAAACAAACAGCAAGACATTGCCAAACTATATTCCAAAGTGGTTATGCTATTTTACATTCCCACGAGCAGCGTATAGGAGTTAGAAATGTTCCATATTCTGGCTGGGCATGGTGGCTCACGCCTGTAACCCCAGCACTTTGGGAGGCTGAGGTGGGTGGATCACTTGAGGTCAGGAGTTCAAGACCAGCCTGATCAAATGGTGAAACATCGCCTCTACTAAAAAAATAAAAATAAATAAATAAATACAAAATTAGCCAGGCGTGGTGGTGCATGCCTCTATTCCAGCTACTTGGGAGGCTGAGGCGGGAGAATGGCTTGAACTTGGGAAGCAGAGGTTGCAGTGAGCCAAGACATGTCACTGCACTCCAGCCTGAGCAACAGAGTAAGACTCCTCAAAAAAAAAGAGATGTTCCATATCCTCGTCAACGCCTGCTTTTTGTTGTTGCTTGTTTGTATCAGAGACAGGGTCTTGCTCTGTCACTCAGGTGGGACAGCAGTGTGTGCCCATAGCTCACTATTGCCTCAAACTCCCGGGCTCACGTGATTCTCCCACCTCAACCTCCTGAGTAGCTGGGACTATAAGTGCACACCACCACGGCCAGCTAATTTATTTTAATTTTTTTGTAGAGATAGGGTCTTGCTATATTGCCCAGGCTGGTCTCAAAGTCCTGGGATCAGGCAATCCTCCCACCTCGGCCTCCCAAAGTGCTGGGATTGCAGGCGTGACCCATCACACCTGGCCATCAACCCCTGTTAATAATGTCCATCTTTTTCATGACCTATCCCAGTGGGTAAGAAGTGTTGTCTCGTTGATGGCTACCTCTAATAGGCTAATGATTAAGCATGGTGAGGATGTTTCCACAGGCTTCTTGGCTATTTATATACCTTCATTGGAGAAATATCCATCCAAATCTCTTGCCATTTAAAACATTGGGTTATCTGTCTTTTTTATGGTTGCATTGTAAGAGTTCTCATATTTGGAATTCTAGGCTTTTATCTAGATATATGATTTGCAAACATTTCCCTCATTTTTTAGGTTGTCTTTGCAGTTTCTTGATGGTATCCTTTCAAACACAGAAGTTTTAAATTTTGAAGAGGTCCCATTTGTCTGCTGTTTTCCTCTTTGTTTTGTGCATTATGTGTCAGATCTCGGTACCTGCCTTTACTTTTAACCTAGAGGAGTTTCTTTTTTTTTTTGAGTTGGAGTCTCGCTCTGTCACCAGGCTGGAGTGCAGTAGCCCAATCTCGGCTCACTACAACCTCTGCCTCCCAGCTTCAAGCGATTCTCCTGCCTCCGCCTCCCGAGTGGCTGGGACTATAGGCATGTGTCACCATGCCTGGCTAGTTTTTATATTTTTAGTAGAGATGGGGTTTCACCATGTTGGCCAGGATGGTCTCAATCTCTTGACCTTGTGATCAGCTTGCCTTGGCCTCCCAAGAAAGTGCTGGGATTACAGGCGTGAGCCACCGGGCCCGGCCCCTAGCAGAGTTTCTATATTTAGAGTGGGTTTGTTGTACATAACATATAGTTACGTCTTGTTTTTTCTTTTATCCACTCTGACAATCTCTGCTTTTTAAATCATTTGCATTTAAAGTGAGGATCTCTATAGCTGGATTAACATCTGCCGTGTTTGTAGCTGTTTCTGTATTTCGCAGTTTGTCTCTTTTTTGAGGTGGAGTCTCGCTGTGTCGCCCAGGCTGGAGCGCAGTGGTGCAATCTCCGCTCACTGCAACCTCCACCTCCCAGGTTCAAGTGATTCTCCTGCCTCAGTCTCCCAAGTAGCTGGGATTACAGGAGTGTGCCACCACACCCAGCTAATTTTTACATTTTTAGTAGAAACAGGGTTTCATCATGTTGACCACGATGGTCTCGATCTCTTGACCTTGTGATTCGCCCGCCTCGGACTCCCAAAGTGCTGGGATTACAGGTGTGGGCCACTGCGCCCGGCCGTTTTGTCTTAGTGGTTCCCCTAGAGTTTGTGATATACAGATGCTCTCTGACTTAGGTGGGGTTATGCCCCCATTAAGCCCATCATAAATTGAAAATAGGATAAACGGAAGACACATTTCATATATGTAACCTACCAGACATCACTTCATAGCCTTGCCTACCTTAAACGTGCCCAGAACACTTACATGAACCTCCAGCTGGCAAAATAACCTGGACACACAGAAAACTCTATGGTATGGGTGGTCTACCCTAGTAATCATGTGGCTGCCTGGGAGCTGCAGCTGCTCAGCGTTAAGAGAGTATTGGACTGCCTAGCCCTAGACCCAGATGACACTGGAATTCAAAGTGTGGATTCTACTGAATGTATATCACTTTCACACCACCGCAATGTCAAAAAATTGCAAGTTGAGCCACTGCAAAGTGGGGATTGTGTGAACATTTTCTCTCTCTTTTTCTTTTTCTCTTTCTCCTCCCTTCCTTCTTTCCTTCCCTCTCTCCCCTTCCTTCCTTTTCTCCTTCCTTCTCTCCCTGTCTTTCTCTCCCCTTCCTTCTTTCTCTCCTTCCCTCTTTCCCTCCCTTCCTTCCTTTCTCCCTCCCTGCCTCTCCTTCTTTCTCATCTCTCTACTTTCTTTCTCTTCTTCCCTCTCTCCCTCCTTCTCTTCTTTCCTCTTTCTCTTCTTTCCTTCTCTCCTTCCTTTCCTCTCTGTCTTTCCTTCCTTCCCTCCTTCCCCCTCCTTCCTTTCTTCTCTTCTTCCTTCTCTCCCTCCATCCCTCTTTCCTCTTTGTCTTCCTTTCTTCTCTTCCCTGTCTCCCTTCCTCCATTCCGCTCTCCTTCCCTTTCTTTCTCTTCCTTCCTTCTCTCCTTCCCTTCCTCTTTCCCTCCCTCCCTCTTTCCTTCCTTCCCTCCTTCCCCTTCTCTCCTTCCTCTCCTCTCCTCCCTCTCTCTCTCTCTTTGTAGCAGGGTCTCACTGCATCCAGGTGGGACACCATGAATACAGCGGTTAGATGGAACATGGGCTGGGCATTGGGCAGAACTGAGTGTGAATGGCAACACTGACCTTGAGATTTGACTTTGGCCTTAGGCAAATCACTTCTCTGAGCCTCTGTTTCCTCATCTGCAAGGCAGTAATAATATGTACCTTGCAGGGAGGTTGTACAAAGTGAAGGAGATGATAGCGTGCTCAACCTGGTCCGAACCTGCTGTAAATCACAGATGTGATGATGATAACTAGGTCCCTGAGTGGCACTGCTCTCTCAGTAGTCACCCTCCACCTGCCCACTCCAACCCAAACGCAGAACAGCTGCTAGGCAGGTCCCCTCAGGCTCACATCTGCCCTTGACCTAGAATAGGCAGTTGCTAGTTTGTTTCTTTTCTTTTTTTGAGACGGGATTTTGCTCTTGTTGCCCAGGCCGGAGTGCAATGGCACAATCTTGGCTCACTGTAACCTCCACCTCCCGGGTTCAAGAGATTTTCCTGCCTCGGCCTCAATGAGTTTCAGCTGGGATTATAGGCATACACCACAATGCCCGCTAATTTTGTGTTTTTAGTAGAGAAGGGGTTTCTCCATGTTGGTCAGGCTGGTCTTGAGCTCCTGACCTCAGGTGATCTGCCCGCCTCAGCCTCCCAAAGTGCTGGGATTACAGGCGTGAGCCACCACGCCCGGCCTTGTTTGTTTTTCTCTTTCTCTGACTGAGATCGTCTTTCAGCCTCATCTTTATATCTCACGGTAGGGTTAACCCTGCCAGACTTGGGGACAGGCTGTGTGACTTGCTCCCTTTGTCCCAGTAAGTCCTCAGGACCCATAACCTTGAAGGAGCCCTTTGGAGGCACCCAGGAAACCTGGCTTCAAAGGCACGAGGTGTGCATGTGTGCCTTTGATTGAGAATAACTAATCTAGTGCACCTGTCTTCGATTTAGATACGCGCCCGCAGTTCATCAAGAGAGAAATGGATTCGGGGCGTGGGAGGAAACGATCCAGTGCTCTTCAGGTTTGAATGGTGAACAGATGTGCAATTCCCAGCTCTTCCAGGCCGTGGTTCACAGACATGAGAATCGCCTGCACACCCTCCGCTTTGCATAATGAGAAGGAACGAGGTTGGAATAGACCCAGGGAATGTGCCCATAGGGTGTGCCCATTGGAGTCACCTTCAGAAAAGGCTCTGTCTAAAGAGAAGAACCAGATTGCTGAGAGCAAGGAATTGATTTCTGGTTGGATTGTAAGATCCGCAGCCTGGCCACCCTGGTGGCCCTCCCGCTCTGCTGATGTATCCCCACGTAACTGCCCCCTCATTCCAGCAGGTCAGATGATTACAGACACATCCCCCATCCCAGCTGGCAGCTGATGGGGCCCCTGATTCCAGGAGACTTTCGGCTGGGGAGAGGCTCAGAGGGGAGGGGCTGCAGAGAAGGTATTAGAGCCGGGCGCGGTGGCTCACGCCTGTAATCCCAGCACTTTGGGAGGCCGAGGTG
This sequence comes from Alouatta palliata, assembly GCA_004027835.1. Classification (NCBI taxonomy): domain Eukaryota; kingdom Metazoa; phylum Chordata; class Mammalia; order Primates; family Atelidae; genus Alouatta; species Alouatta palliata. The sequence continues at coordinate 55,122 of PVKV010008957.1, forward strand.
GGCAGATGATGAGGTCTGGAGATTAAGACCATTCTGGCCAACATGGTGAAACCCCGTCTCTACTAAAAAATACAAAATTTAGCTGGGTGTGGTGGTGGGTGCCTGTGATCCCAGCTACTCGGGAGGCTGAGGTAGGAAATCATTTGAACCAAGGAGGTAGAGGTTGCAGCAAGCCGAGATCATGTCACTGCACTCCAGCCTGGTGAGAGAGCAAGACTCTGTCTCAAAAAAAAAAAAAAAAAAAAAAAAAAAAATGGTATTAGAGGCACCATCTGCAACAATGCCTGGGTCAAAGCCCCTGCCCCTCTCCCCAGTCCAGTGGGGAGGATACCTCTGCATGCTCAAAGTAGAACCGCTTTGAAGGGAGACAGGGGCCTTGTAGGGGAGACACTTTCCTGGTAGAAAGGCCCCAGCCCCTGGCCGGGGAGGCTGAGATCCAGGCCTGGGCACTGCTGTGTCCTGGGATTAATGGTCTCTCATTTCCAAATCCATATTTTGAAGTTGTAAACCCCAGAACTCCAGAATGTGACTTTGTTTAGAAATGGGTTCTTTACACAGTTACAAATGAGGCTGGGTGCGGTGGCTTGTGCCCATACTTCTAACACTGTGGGAGGCTCAGGTGGGAGGATCACTGGAGCCCAGGAGTTTGAGACCAGCCTGGCAACAAAGCGAGACCTGAACTCTACCAAAAAAAAAAAAAAAAAAAAAAAAAAAAAATCAAAAAGTTAACTGGGCACGGTGGCTCCCACTCGTAATTGCAGCACTTTGGGAGGCCAGGGTGGGAGGATCACTTGAGTCCAGCAGATAGACTAGCCTGGGCAACATAGTGAGACCCCATCTCTAAAAAAACAATAAAATCAGCTAGGCATGGTAGCACACACCTGAGTACCAGCTACTTGAGAGGCTAAGGTGGGAGGTTGGGGTGCAGTGAGCTGTGATTGTGCCACTGCACTCTAGCCTGGGCAACACAGCGAGACCCTGTCTCAAAACAAAAACAAAAACAAAAACAAAAAACCTAACCAAAAACCTGAGGGCGGTTTTGAGAAACCTCTGAACTTATGTAGTTGGAGTCTTGCAGCTTGGCTAACACTGGATACAAGCCCAAACCACCAGGGGGCAGTGGAGAGGGGGACGGGCCTGGCTCAGGTAAGAAAAAGTCTCCTCTTGGAACAAATGAATGTTCTTGTCCCATATATAAGAGGGGACAACCCAGACATCTCATTATTAGCTCATATTCCTTTCCTCTTCTTTTTCTGAGCTGGAACTAAGAGCCTCTCCAGGGCTGGTAAAAATGCACTGTGGGCCAAGCGTGGTGGTTCACGCCTGTAATCCCAGCACTTTGGGAGGCTGAGGCGGGCGCATCACCAGGTCAGGAGTTCGAGACCAGCCTGACCAACATAATGAAACCCCATTTCTAATTAAAAAAAAAAATAGAAAAATTAGCAGGGCATGGTGGTGAACGCCTGTAATCCCAGCTACTCAGGAGGCTGAGGCAGGAGAATCGATTGCACCTGTGAGGCAGAGGTTGCAGTGAGCTGAGATTGTGCCATTGCACTCCAGCCTGGGCGACAGAGCAAGACTCCATTTCAAAAAAAAAAAAAAAGTACTGTGAACCCCCGCCGGTGAGAACATTGTTCTCCTGATCTTCTTTAATTCTTTGTTTTCAAATATTGATGAAAGGAGTGTTTCTAGACTCAAACGTAGTGTTAAACCTGAAGATGCCCTCATGGTAGAGTAAGTCACCGTATGGCCAAGAGCGAGTAGAATTCATGAAACCTAAAGGATGATCTCTCCCTGCAGCTGGTCCACCTTTTCAGGGTCGTTATTAAGGAACTGGTTTTGGGAAGGAGGGACGTCCTGTTTTCTCTTTCCTGAATGGCTTAGACTCCTGGTAAGGACACATGGACAATTCCCTTTTATTGCATCTGAGCCACCTCCAGGTTTCCACAGCTCTGCGGTCATTAAAATACCACGGAAGGCCGGGCATGGTGGCTCACACCTGTCATCCCATCACTTTGGGAGGCCGAGGCGGGCAGATCACCTGAGGTCAGGAGTTTGAGACCAGCCTGGTCAACATGGCAAAACCCTGTCTCTACTAAAAATACAAAATTAGGCTGGGTGCGGTGACTCACATCTGTAATCCCAGCACTTTGGGAGGTTGAGGCAGGTGGATCACGAGGTCAGGAGTTCAAGACCAGCCTGGCCAACACAGTGAAACTCCATCTCTCTCTACTAAAAATACGAAACTTAGCTGGGCATGGTGGTGGGCACCTGTAGTCCTACCTACTCGGGAGGCTGAGGCAGGAGAATTGCTTGAACCCGGGAGGTGGCAGTTGCAGTGATCCGAGATCACGCCACTGCACTCGAGCCTGGGTGACAGAGTGAGCCTCCATCTCAATAAATAAATAAATAATATGGAAGACTAATGATACCCCAAAATCACCACCTGGGAAACTAACTTTCTCACTGTTTGAAGACAACCTTCAGAGTGTTTCACTGTCCGTGCACAGCAGCCTTAAATCCTGGGTCAAGTTTCCTTTCATCCTGATTCATCTGCCGAATTCTTGAGAGAATTCCACTTTGCAAATGTAATTGACCATACCCAAAACAAAGGCCGCTGATGGCTTTAAGAGAGAGCATGTGTATACAGCATTTGATGGGCTAATTTTACCATGTTTTAATTACAACCCTGGATGGCATAATAAATTTGTGTTCAATTAGGCTTAAGCCATCAACTGCTGAATACATTATACATTTTGTTAAATCAGCCCAACTGATGTTATAAGCTTCACCATAATATCAAGCAAAGACACTGTCGTCAGATGAACTTAGCCTTCCAATCCCTATTCAAATGTATGCATAGACCCAGAATTGGTTAAATAAAGAAATAACTTTATCATCAATATGAATGTCGACATAAAATCAAAGCATGAAGTGTAGAGCAAAATCACAATAGATCTGTAAAGTTCTCTGCCTGCACGCCTATAAGCCACAGAAACAGAGTTCAGGCAAAACTCACTCCCCTGCTGAGCAGGAGGAAGCAGAAAACGTTCAGACTTGAGCACCACAACTTTGACCCATAGCCGCAGCAGATATTTTGAATGAGGTGCAGATTAGTTCAATATTCTAGCTCTTTTTTTTCTAGCTGGAAAAATAAGCCAAAATGGGGATGAAGAACTGGGGTGGACATCACTAGTGTTTGCCAGTATCCCATTCTCCTCTCCTTCCTAGCACAGGGAAGCCACATACCCTTGCTGGTAGGTCAGTCTGTGTAACTAGATTTGGCCAGTGATACACAGTATAAGAAATGGCATGTGTGCCTTTTGGGCTGAGGCACTGAACAGATGGCTCCATTCTCCAGTCTCTCTTCTTCCCTTGTCTTGATAATTGAGAAGGCCTCCATCAGCCTGGATCCCTGAGTGACTGTGTGGAGGAAAGCATGTCCAGCCTCTCCTCCTGGCGCTATCTACATGTGCTGGATATACACTATGAGCTAGAAAGAAATCTTTGTTGTTGTTTGTTTTTTGAGACGGAGTCTTGCTCTGTCACTCAGGCTGGAATGCAGTGTCAGGATCTTGGCTCACTGCAACCGCCATCTCCTGGGTTCAAGTGATTCTCCTACCTCAGCCTCCTGAGTAGCTGGGATTACAGGCATGTGCCACCATACCCGGCTAAGAAATCATTGTTGTATTAAGTCACTGAGATGTTGGATTTATTTGTTAATGCACAAAGCCTCTCTTAGTGACTAATATAAGAATTAAAAAATAATTGAGGCTGGGCACGTTAGGCTCATGCTTGTAATTCCAGCACTTTGGGAGGCTGAGGCGGGAGGATTACTTGAGCCCAGGAGTTCAAGACCAGTTTGGGCAACATAGTGAGATCCTGTCTTTACAAAAAGTAAAAAAAGGAAATTAGCTAGGTGTGGTGGTTCATACCTGTAGTCCCAGCTACTCTGGAGGATGAGGTGGGAGAATTGCTTGAGCCCAGGAGGTTGAGGTTACAGTGATCTGTGATCATGTCACAGCACTAACAGAGTGAGACCTTGTCTAAAAAATAATTGAAATATGGTAAAACTCAAGAGAACATCAGCTTGGGCCATCAATTTATTGTGTCTCTGATGAGAGAGCTTTGATGAAGTCAAGGCATCTCTTGGACGGCTTGGGGTCATTATTTTTGCTGTTAATGGTTAAAGTACACTAATATGCCACTGTGTCTTAAGTCTGTTTCTTGGCACCTGGGCCATGGTTTCGACCTGACCTTCTTAGGTCCTATGTTTATAAAATGAGCCTAGAACTTCATTCATTCATTCATTCATCCATCCACTCATTCATTCATGTCTTCTGAGCATCAGGATATGTTAGGGACTGTACCAGGAGCTGAAGGGGGAGTTATTGGGAGCTCATCATGTGGTAGGCGCTGTGCCACATGTTTCATGCATTATCAGGCTTAATGCTCACCCCATCACACGTGGCAGCAGCCATTCTCATCTGCATTTTAGGGAACTGGAAGAAGGAAGGAACTTGTTCAATGTGCACCTCCAGGAAGCTGCCAAAGCAGAATAGGAGCCTGACCTTTGGGCCTGAGAACCTGCACTTGAGCCACTGCCCAGTGGTAGCAGGATGACCGCCTGCCAGTCATGCTTCTGAAACGCCCATCTGTTCTTGTTACGCCTCCACTCAAGCCCTTCACAGACTCCCTACTGCTGTTGGGATAAAGTCCCATCTCAGCCTGGCTTCAAGGCCCATGCAAGTAGGTCCCTGCCTGCCTCTGCCACCCCACCTCGAACATACGATCCTGCTCCTTTCTGTCTCAGTGGCTTTAGGATTGTTTCCTTTGCTGTATTCACCTTGCCCCATCAGTGTGACATTTATGTCCAGCTGTGAGACCTTTGGAGCTAACTCCCAGGCTGCTCTCCCATCCACGTGGGTACCTGGGCTGCTGGATGTTGGTGCCCATCACAAGATTCTCCCACTGGACTCACTGTGAGGCCATAAGCTCCTCTTTTCCAAGTAAAATTATTTGTGGGCTACCTGGGGAAGATATTCCAGCCATCCCAGGAAGGTGTGAATTAAACCTTACAGAACATGTAGACTTTAAGAGGCACTGAGGCCGGGTGCGGTGGCTCATGTCTGTAATCCCAGCACTTTGGGAGGCTGAGGCAGATGGATCACAAGGTCAGGAGTTCAAGACCAGCCTGGCCAACATGGTGAAACCCTGTCTGTACTAAAAATACAAAAATTAGCCAGGCATGGTGGTGTGTGCCTGTAATCCCAGCTACTGGGGAGGTTGAGGCAAGAGAATGGCTTGAACCCAGGAGGCGGAGGTTGCAGTGAGCTGAGATTGCGCCACTGCACTCCAGCCTGGGTGACAGAGCAAGACTCCATCTCAAAAAAAAAAGAGGAGCTGAGTGGCAGGGCACAGAGGCTCTTGCCTGTAAATCTTTGGGAGGCTGGGGTAGGAGGATCACTTGAGGCCAGGAGTTTGAAACCAGCCTGGGCAACATAGCAAGGCTCTGTCTCCACAAAATATCAAAATAAGTTAGCCAAGCATGACGGTGCATGCCTGTGCTCCCAGCTACTCAGGAGGCCAAGGCGGGAGCATCACTTGAGCCCAGGGGGTCAAGGCTGTAGTGAGCTATAATTGTACCACTGTTCCCCAGCCTGAGTGACAGTGAGACCCTGTCTAAAAAAAAAAGAAGGAGCTGAGTATAAGGGTGGTTCTCCAGACTTTAAAATTAAAGTGTCAGGGGCTGTGCACAGTGGCTCACATCTGTAATCCTAGCACTTTGAGAGAATGAGGTGGGTGGGTCATTTGAGGTTAGGAGTTTGAGACCAGCCTGGCCAACATGGTGAAATCTCACCTCTACAAAAATTAGCTGGGTGTGGTAGCGGGTGCCTGTAATCCCAGCTACCCCAGAGGCCGATGCTTAAGAATCACTTGAAGCCGGAAGGCGGAGGTTGCAGTGAGCCAAGATCGCTCTACTGCACTCTAGCCTGGGCAATAGAGCAAGACTCCATCTCAAAAAAAGTGTCAGACTTTTAGTTAAAACCACTTACCCCTCTCTTTCTCTTCCTCGGTGTCTGTTCCTCCCATAGCACTAGTGTGGTTCACTCCTGGCTGGCCACCCACCTGGGATCAAGGTCCTTCAACTTCGTCTCCTGGGCCCAGTTCAGTGCCTGCAACGTAGCAGGACTCAGAATCTCCAAATGTGCCCCCTGTGGGGGTGACTCTGGCAGATCTGAAATGACAGACAGCCCCTCAGTGGGGCAACCGCAAGTCCCAGCAACGCCAGCCCCGGCTCCAAGAAGCAAAATCCATCCCTCAACAGGAGCTCAGCTGCTCCTATGAACAGAGAGTCGTGACCGCCTGCAGCTGATTAGGCCCTTTTAATACTAAATAGCGGGGATTAGCACTCATGGTCCTTTGTGGTTAAAGAGGACACAGCTGAAGGAAGAGCCGGAAAGAGCTGCCTCTTTCCGCTGACACTAGGCTCAACACCTGAATCTCCAGAGGCTGGATGCTCTGCAGGTGGTGTATTTATCTAAGCAAAACCTCCACCTCCCAGGCCCACCCTAGAACTGGATCAGAACCTGGAGGTGACACCTGTCATTTCAAAATGTTCCGCTGGGGTGATGCCCAGATTCTGGAACTGATGACCAGACCAGCACACACTCTCCTTTTCATCCCTATTTGCCTCCAACACCAGGGTGGTGGGTGTTTCCTGGGGGTCAGGAAGCTGCAATGTTCTTCCCAGATGTACCCGTCTCTCCCCAGGGCAGCTGTTCCCCAATCCTGGCTGTGCATTTCAGTCACACTCTTTAGGGTGAGGCCCATGCATCAGTGCTTTTTTTGTTGTTTGTTTGTTTGTTTCTTTGAGATGGAGTTTCACTCTTGTTGCCCAGGCTGGAGTGCAATGGTGCAATCTTGGCTCACTGCAACCTCCACCTCCTGGGTTCAAGCAATTCTCCAGCCTCAGCCTCCCGAGTAGCTGGGATGACAGGCACCCGCCACCATGCCCAGCTCATTTTTGTATTTTTCGGGGTTTCACCGTGTTGGTCAGGCTGGTCTCAAACTCCTGACTTCAGGTGATCTGCCCGCCTTGGCCTCCCACAGTGCTGGGATTACAGGTGTGTGCCACAGTGCCCAGTCTCTGCATCAGTGTCTTATAAGCTCGCACGTAAGTCCAGTGTGCAACCCAGGTTGAGAACCACTCCCCTACGGAGAACTGAGGGAGGCAGGCATAGACTTCTAGGCACGAAACAGGAGGAGGCCACTTGACACTTGATCCTTTGGAAGAGGGTCCTGCTGCCTCCTCTATCCCGGCCTCCCCAGTGTCCAAGTGTCCAGACACCAAAGATGCTGCTATCTGTTACTCTTGAGGCCAAGGTGGGAGAATCAACCTGGGCAGCACGGTGAGACCCGACTCTACAAACAGTTTAAAAATTAGCCGTGTGTGGTGGTGCATGCCCGTAGTCTCAGCTATTTGGGAGGCTGAGGTGGGAGGATTGCTTGAGCCCAAGAGGTCAAGACTGGGCAATATAGTGAGACCCCATCTCTACAAAAGATAAGATGAAATAAAATCAGCCAGGCATGGTGGCACATCCCTATCATCCCAGCCACTCGAAAGGCTAAGACTGGAGAGTCACTTGAACCCAGAAGTTTGAGATCAGCCTGAGCAACGTAGTGAGATCTGACCCTACAAAAAATTTTTTAAAAATTACCCATGTGTGGTGGTGTGCACCTGGAGTCCCAGTTACTTGGAAGGCTGAGGCGGGAGGATTTCTTGAGCCCACAACATGGAGGCTGCAGTGAGTGAGCTATGATCATGTTGCTGCACTCCAGCCTGGGTGACAGAGTGAGATCTTGTCTCTGGATTAAAAAAAAAAAAAGATACTGCTACCGGAGGAAGGAGACAGGATATTCTGCAGTTATAGGAGGTGTTGGAAATAGATGCTCGGTGCTGCAAAAAAAAAAAAAAAAAAAAAAAAAAAACTAGCACTGAGGCAAAGGATCTTTCAGCAACACAATTTTTCCTTCCTGGACTGCATGAAAGGCACTCCCAGTAGCCATCATGCTGTGAGAGTACAATGAATAAAGGGAATACACACATATTTATCCCTTACGCATTTGGGGTCGTCCTTACTGCTGTCTCTGATCTCCATTGGCTGGAGCCAGACCTCACAATCTAAACTAAAACTCGATTGGCTAACAACTGAAAACTTTTCTAAACAGGTAAAAGCAATGGAGAGCTGGGACATGCCTGTCAGCACGTCCAGCACAGATATCTTGGTTAAAGTACAAGGACATAGAATGTACTGTGTGCCTGTAAGCATGGCGTGTCTAACAGCTACATAGGATAGGGCTTAACAAAGTTATCAGCACACTTATTCTTTAACAAGAAAGGAAACTTAAAAAGGAACTTTACTTCCCACAGGAGAGGCCTGGAAGATATGTTTCTGAGAAGGTGTCTCTGTGGAACCTATCTGATGACTTCAGGAGGCATTACCCAGTTGCTGGGTGACTGATCCGGCTTCTCCTCCTTGCTACGACCTCCTGAATTTCAAACAGCCTTCTTCTCGAGTCCACCCTGTGGCTCGAGTACAGTGGCTGGGTACAGTGGCTCACACCTGTAATCCCAGCACTTTGGGAGGCTGGGGCAGGGGGATTGCTGGATTACAGGCATTTGTGACCAGCCTGGGCAATGTAGTAAGACCCTGTCTCTACGGAATATCAAAATAAGTTAGACAGACATGGTGGTGCATGCTTGTGTTCCCAGCTACTCAGGAGGCTGAGGTGGGGGCATTGCTTGAGCCCAGTAGCTTGAGGCTGCAGTGAGCTGTGATCATGCCACTGCACCCCAGCCTGGGTGACAGAGAGACCCTGTCTCAAAAAAACAAAAACAAAAACAAAACAGACAAACAAAAAAAGATGAGCTGAGTGTAGTGTGGTTCTCTAGACTTTAAAATTAAAGTGTCCCCGGATGTGGTGGCTCACACCTGTAATCCCAGCACTTTGGGAGGCTGAGGCAGGTGGATCACAAGGTCAGAAGTTCAAGACCAGCCTGGCCAACATACTGAAACCCCATCTTTACTAAAAACAAACAAACAAACAAACAAACAAACAAAAAAACCCAATTATCTGGGCATGGTGGCAGGAGCCTGTAATCCCAGCTACTCTGGAGGCTGAGGCAGGAGAATCACGTGAACCCGGGAGGCAGAGGTTGCAGTGAGCTGAGATTGTGCCATTGCACTCCAGCCCGACTCTATCTCAAAAGAAAAAAAAAATCAAAGTATCAGACTTGTAGCTATCACCCTTACTCCTCTATTTCTCTTCTTTCTTTCTGCCTCTTTAAAGTGTCTTTTTTTCTTTTTGTGACTACAGAGACCATTTCAGTGTTAGCAGCGTTAGTTCCTATTCAGTTTTCTTTCCAACAATAAAACCCTCCTTGGAGTCTCCATTTATGAAGATACCTGAAGTTCTTTATACACTGACACCTTAAATCAAATATTTTAAAACTGGTCATGGGGCCAGGTGTTGTGGCTTATGCATATAATCTCAGCACTTTGGGAGGCCAAGGCCAGCAGGTCACTTGAGGTCAGGAGTTTGAGACCAGCCTGGCCAACATGGTGAAACCCCGTCTCTACTAAAAATACAAAAATTAGCCAGGTGTGGTGGTGGGCATCTGTAATCCCAGCTGCTTGGGAGGCTGAGGCAGAAGAATTGCTTGAACCTGGGAGGAGGAGGTTGCAGTGAGCCAAGATCACGCCACTACAATTCAGCCTGAGCAACAGAGTGAAACTTTGTCTCCAAAATAAATAAAATAAAATAATAAATAAAACTGGTCATGGGAAATGCAGTAAATCCATGACTGGACTTAAGACTGAACAAATAATAATAATAAAAACTCACATCAAAGTAATAAACAATGGTAATTCCAGTGACTCATTAGAGTTCAAGATGCCTAATCATAGCGGATAAGTATTTTAATAAGAAGGGAGAGGAAGAGGAGAAATCAAAATGTTTGTTTTTCTTCCTCTGAGTCAGTCTTTTTATTTGAATCTCATCATAGTGATTTTAGATGATTAGCTCTTGAGGGGAGAGTTCTGGATCACTTTGGGTTTTTTTGTTTTTGTTTTTGAAATGGAGTCTCGCTCTGTTGCTAGGTTGGGGTGCAATGGCGCAATCTCGGCTCACTGCAACCTCTACCTCCCGGGATCAAGCGATTCTCCTGCCTCAGCCTCTAGAGTAGCTGGGATTACAACATGGGACACCATGCCCAGCTAATTTTTTTTTTTTTTTTTTTTTTTTTTTGTATTTTTAGTAGAGATGAGGTTTCACCATGTTGACCAGGATGGTCTCGATCTCCACCTCCTGATCTGCCTGCCTCTGCCTCCCAAAGTTCTGGGATTACAGGCGTGAGCCACGGCACCCAGCTCAGCACTCTGGTTTTGATGAATGAATGCGGTCAGAGAATGTACTTGGAGAGGCAGAAGCTGAAAGAAAATAAACACAATCGTAAGCAATCATTGGGTGTGTTCGAGTCGTGTCCAAAAAATCCTCCCACTCCTTTTTTTGCTAGCACTCTACCTTGTTTTTGGGCTTATATAGAGTGCCCTTGACATAACTAACTCTATCTTAAAAAATCCACCATTTTATAGTTCTTTCTTCTTTTTTTTTGAGACAGTCTCACTCTGTTGCCCAGGCTGGACCGCAGTGCTATGATCTCGGCTACTTTGTTTGCTGTGAAATACTTAGCCTATGATATTTATGTATTGGCAGGGAATGGTGGCTCATGCCTGTAATCCCAGCACTTGGAGAAGCCAAGGTGGGTGGAGGAGTTTGAGGTCAGGAGTTCGAGACCAGCCTGACCAACATGGTGAAACCCCATCTCTACTAAAAATACAAAAATTAGCCAGGCGTGATAGCACACGCCTATAATCCCAGCTACTTGGGAGGCTGAGGCAGGAGAATCACTTGAACCCAAAGGGTGGAGGTTGCAGTGAGCTGAGATCGCACTACTGCACTCCAGCCTGGGCAACAGAGCGAGACTTCATCTCAAAAACAAAACAAAACAAAACAAAACATTTATGTGTTAGCTAAGTACACTCTTATGCCTGGTTTATAATATTGACTGACTTGAGAAATGGCTTGAGCCTGTGTGCCTGCAGGCTTGTCCATGACTGCACCACTGGACTCCAGCCTGGGTGACAGAACGAGACCCTGTCTCTAAAAAAATTAAATAATTAAAATTTAAAGGCTGGACGCAGTGGCTCACACCTGTAATCCCAGCGCTTTGGGAGGCTGAGGCGAGCGGATCATGAGGTCAGGCATTCAAGACCAGTCTGACCAACATGGTGAAACCCCATCTCTAGTAAAAATACAAAAATTAGCCAGGCGTGGGGCGCACACCTATAGTCCCAGCTACTCGGGAGGCTGAGGCAGAAGAATCACTTGAACCTGGGAGGGGGAGGTTGCAGTGAGCCAAGATCACACCACTGCACTCTAGCCTGGGTGACAAAGGTGAGACTCCATTTCAAAAAAATATATAAAATAAAATAAAAAATGATAAAAACCAAAACCCTTCAAGAATGCAACATCGAAAACAGGTAAAGGCGGAATTATTCAACTAGCAGTGAAGGTGGGCAGCTCGGAGCACCCCCCTCCCACCACCAAGACTCCCCCTGGGTCACCACAAAGGTCCCTAAGGTGACTCTGCTAGGGTTCCATCAGGGACAGTTTGGAAATCAGTGATTTCCCCATTGCTTCCATTTTGTAGCTGTAAAAACAGCCCAAGGGAGAGGAAGGGATTTCTCAAGATCATGGTGGGTATGGGCTAGTGGCTTAGCTTGTAATCTTCAGTCTCCAGGTGGCTGCTGCTCAAATGCAGGTGTTATCTGGGGAGGTTAAGGTATGAACACTCTCTCATGGCTGATCCTGTGCCCTGCAGACTGTTGTCCCTAACAGGGGAACCTGATGGACAGGTGGGCTGTGATGGGGACCCATGCCACCAGGGCTGGTATATGTCCAAATCCATAGGACAGAATGACATCGGGTCTTTTTTTTTTGAAAGAAGGAATCTTGCTCCATCACCCAGGCTAGAGGCTGGAGTGCAGTGGTGCAGTCACAGCTCACTTCAGCCTTGACCTCCCGGGCTCAAGCAGTCCTCCCACTGCAGCCTCCCAAGTAGCTGGGATTATAGGCACACACCACCACACCTGGCTAATTTTTGTGTTTTTGTAGATACAGGGTCTCCCTATGTTGCTTAGCTGGTCTTGAACTCCTGGGCTCAAGTCGTCCACCTGCCACAGTCTTCCAAAGTGCTGGGATTACAGGTGTGAGCCATCATGCCAATACTGGGGATTTTTGTTTGTTTGTTTGTTTGTTTTATTTTATTTTATTTTATTTTATTGAGATGGAGTCTCACTCTGTCGCCCAGGCTGGAGTGCAGTGGCATGATCTCTGCTTACTGAAACCTCCACCTCCCGGGTTCAAGTGATTCTACTGCCTCAGCCTCCCGAGTAGCTGGGACTACAGGCGCCTGCCATCACACACAGCTATTTTTTGTATTCTTTTTAGTAGAGACGGGGTTTCTCCATGTTGGCCAGGCTGGTCTCGAACTCCCAACCTCAAGGGATCCACCCACCTTGGCCTCCCAAAGTGCTGGGATTACAGGTGTGAACCACCGTGCCAGGCCTGGATAATTTTAAAGGCCTAATGAGAAAGTGTTCAAAGGATGTCATTACCTTTTCCCTCCCTGGCGGAGGAGTCAAAGCACCAGGCTGGCCTCCCTCACAGCTCCTGCCACGAGCTAATTTATCCGTGACTTGTAGAGAGCATTTATGGTTTAATAAAGTGACTTTCCAGTTGCTGTGTTTATCACAACTCAAGCGAGGAGTCTCACTGGGGAAGCATCTGGTGCCGATTATTATTAAAATAAAAAACACTTTCAAGAGCTATTTTGTCGAGCTGCTTCAGAGTGACTCAACGTCCCCAATCCCGAATGGAAGAAATGAGTTGAGAAAGCTCACAGAGGGGGAGGCTGAAGCCTGGAGCGGGACTCTGTCGGGAAGGGTCTCAGTGGGGCAGGGGAGCAGGGAGGACAGGACCCCAGAGCCGACACACCTGACCTTCGCTTCTCTGGCTGGTGACTCAGGGATGATCCCACGTGCCACGTGCTTAGACCACAAAAACACCACTGTCATGGCTGGCATGGACTCCACACAGATCAGCCCTATTCTTGGAGAAAGGGCACTCCATGGTATGAATACCAGGAAGCCAGAAAGACTTGGTGCCATCTTGGAAGCCAGCTATCGTACTGTTTTAGTTTCAAGGGTGTGTGTGTGTGGCCCATGATGGTTCTAGAACCTTCTTTGAAATCCCTGGGACTCTTGAGCACACTGTTTGCAGAGAATGTGGGAAACTACTTTGGTTGACTTTTGTGAGATCTAGCAGACCACAGTAGCCCTGACCGCTGTGGTTTTTGGGGTGTAGGTTCCATTCCAGCAAATTGGGACTCACTATTCTTTGGAAATCATACATTTCTTTTCTTTTCTTTTTTTGAGATGGAGTCTCCAACCTAAGTTGGAGTGCAGTGGTGTGATCTTGGCTCACTGCAACCTCCGCCTTCCAGGTTGAAGCAATTCTCCTGCCTCAGCCTCCTGTGTAGCTGGAATTATAGGCACATGCCACCATGCCCGGATAATTTTTATATTTTTAGTAGAGATGGGGTTTCATCATGTTAGTTAGGCTGGTTTCAAACTCCTGACCTCGTGATCTGCCCACCTTGGCCTCCCAAAGTGCTGGGATTACAGACGTGAGTAACCATGCCCAGCCCATTTCTATTTTTCTTATGTCTGACAACTGTAGAAGAAAATTATAAATTAATTTCTTTCTCTTCCCTCCCTCCCTTCCCTTCCTCCCTTCCTTCCTTCCTCCCTTCCTCCCTTCCCTTTCTTTCTTCCAAGAAGGGGTCTTATTCTTTCACCTAGGCTGGAGTGCAGTGGTGAAATCATAGCTCACTGCAGTCTCAACCTCCTGAGCTTAAGCGATGTTCCCACCTCAGCCTCTCAAATAGCTGGGACTACAGCCGTATGCCACCATGCCCATCTAATTTTGTGATGGTTCTAGGACCCTCTTTGAAATCCCTGGGAAAGAGGTGGGTCCTTTACAGCAAGGCTGGTAACTGGGTAGAAAACCTCCATAGCATTGACTCAAGAGAGCTTTCTCAGGCCCTCCCATGCCTGATGTGTTTATTTAACATGGATTTTTCTGATTATAAAAATACTGTATATCATTTATAGAAATACTTGAAGATTCCTCCCAATCTTGACACTTAGAGAAAACCCTTGCTAACATCTTAGTATATTTCTTTTCTTCCTTTTGATCTCTTGTCCATCCATGTCTGTATGACTTTCTCTCTCTTCCCACCACCCCCCACCCATCATCCTTTTTATAGCAAGACATTTAAGCTGGTCTCATTACTGCACATCTTCCGTGGCATAAAACTAAAAATAAAAGCTAATGAGTCATGATATCTTCAGGCTCTGGCTCCCCAGGAGGCTGGATAGTTGGGGGGCTTGGAACAGCCTTGGGTGATGGCTCCCTAACAGCCACCTGGGCTGAGTGTACCCCTTCTCCAGCAGGGTGGCGGGGCAGTTGTAGGTCCTTCTGCTCCTGTCGGGGTCAGTGTTGGAGAACAGAGGCCCATCCTGCATTATTATTATTATTATTATTATTTGAAATGGAGTCTCACTCTGTCACCCAGATCACCCAGTGGTGTGATCTTGGCTCACTGCAACCTCCGCCTCTTGGGTTCAAGTGATTCTCCAGCCTCAGCCTCCTAAGTAGCTGGGAATACAGGTGTGTGCCACTGTGTCTGGCTAATTTTTGTATTTTTTTTTAGTAGAGACAGGGTTTCATCATGTTGGCCAGGCTGGTCTTGAACTCCTGACTTCAGGTGATCTGCCTGCCTCGGCCTCCCAAAGTTCTGGGATCATAGGCGTGAGCCACCACACCCAGCCCCCATCGTGGATTATTACTGAAGGAGAGGGATACCTAGTTCCAGGCCTTGGATAAGATGTCTGTAGGCCTGCTGGGGGAGGTCTTGGGAGGGGATAACTGTGACACTGTGGGCCCCTGGGCCTGGGACTGACCCGTCTTCTAGGAGAGCAGGGCTCTTATTCGCCCTTCCTTGGGGTCAGCTACAATGTGGGGACCCCGGCCCAAACTGGTCGCCTCTAATGACGGCCAAATTGACAGAATTCCCTGACCCTGCTCCTCCCTTCCTTCATGCTGCTGCTTTATCAGTTCCAGCTTCCAGCAGCATCTGGCCTGTGGCGCTCCTCCCCCGGGGCGCAGCCAGCCCCAACACACACGCACACAAGCACGCACCCCTGTGGGCCCTACCAGGGCAGGAACAGGCAGAATGGGGGCCTGTCTGGCTTAGGTGGAGCCTGCCACTCCTGGTCTGGCCAGCTACCTGCTTACCCAGCCTCTGCCCAACCCTGCGCTCCCTCCTCCTCCTCTTCCACAGTGGGTGCCCAGCCATACTCTGCTCAGGCCCCACCAGCTCACGTCCTTGCCCCCCACAACCACATCACTCACTCCCACCCCTCCAGCTAGTCCCAGGAGCCCTGCTCACTAAGCACCATAAGAGTTGTCTTCAGTGCTCACTGTCATGCAAAGCACGATCTCAGCTCACGGCCTCGACCTTCAGGCTCAAGGGATCTTCCCACCTCAGTATCCTGAGTAGCTGGAACTACAGGTGCACCACCACATCCAGCTAATGTTTTTAATTTTTTTTGGGGGGGGCAGCATTTTGCTTTCGTTGCCCAGGCTGGAGTGCAGTGATGTAATCTAGGCTCACTGCAACTTCTGCTTCCCAGGTTCAAGTGATGCTCATGCCTCAGCCTCCCAAATAGCTTAGATTACAGGCATATGCTACCAAAAACAATTTTCTATTTTTAATAGAGATGGGGTTTCACCATGTTGGTCAGGCTGGTCTCGAACTCCTGACCTCAAGTGGTCCACCCACTTCAGCCTCCCAAAGTGCTGGGATTACGGGCGTGAGCCACCATGCCCGACCTCTTTTTATTTTATTTTTTTTAGAGATGGGGTCTTGCTACATTGCCCAGGCTGGTCTTGAACTCCTAACCTCAGACGATTCTCCCACCTCAGCTTCTCAAAGCGCTGGGATTCCAGGCACCAGCCACTGTGCCTGGTGTATTTATTGCTTTTCATAACTGTGGATGCATGAGATGCCCTGTTTCACAGAGGAGGGAATCAAGGCTAAGTAACTTGCCCAGCTGAGTATCCACAGCCGAACACGTATCAACATCAGCCTGACTCCAGTGTCAATGTCCCTATTAGACATAACACAATGCTGCTTCTCACAACCCCGACCCAGCGACCACCTCCTCCAGGAAGCCCCATGAGCCTGTCCTGCTGCCTCGTTTCTCTCTGTGCCTTTCTCAGTCCCGTTTTCCCGTTTGGTGACCTTCTTCTCCCTTCCTCCATCTCTTTCTCCGGCATTCCTTTCTTGCTATGTTTGGTGTTATGAGCGGGACTGTGTCCCTGCAAAATTAATATGTTGAAATCCTAATCCCCAGCACCTCAGAATGTAACCTTATTTGGTAGTTGGGCCTTTGAAAAGGTAATTAAACCTGGGTGCGGTGGCTCATGCCTGTAATCCCAGCATTTCAGAAGCCAAGGTGGGAGGATCGCTCGAGCCCAGGAGTTTGAGACCAGCCTCGGCAGCATGGCGAAACCCCATCTCTACCAAAAATACAAGAACTAGCTGAGCGTGATGGTGCATACCTGTAATCCCAGCTACTCAGGAGACTGAGGCATGAGAATTGCCTGAACTCGAGAGTGGAGGTTGCTGTGAACCGAGATTGCATCACTGCACTCCAGCCTGGGCGACACTGGAAACTCCATCTGAAAAAAAATAAAATAAAATAAAATAAAATAAAATAAAATAAAATGAAGAGGGAATCAAGTCCAAATGAGGTCTTTAGGGTTGGCCTCCATCCCACCTGAATGGAGATTAGGACACGGACGCACACAGAGGGACAGCCACTGGAGGCACAGGGACAAGACGGCCATCTGCACTAACTCCAGAAGTTAGTGTCAGGCTAGGATTGAATTGTAAGACACCCAGTTGGTGTGGAAGGACTGGAGCATTGGTTGGTGTCAGAGAAGACACCACGTATTTGGTGTCATGAAAGAAAAACCATCAGGCAGCTTTAGGAAATTAACCCCCTTGGGAAGGATATTAAGGTTAGGATATGAGAACAGAGGGGAGATTTGGGAGCTCCGACATGCAGCGTCCACGCCACTTCTGTGCCCCACCCTTCCCAGCTCTGCACCTCTGCACCCACCAGCTCTTCCTAGGAAGGGCTGAGGCCATCTGCAGAGAGGTGTCCTCACGGCATGTGAGAGGCAGAGCTGGAGATGCTGCCGCTTCGTTGGCGAATGTCTTGAATCACGCCATCTTGCAGCCTAGCCACGGGCGGCCCAAGCCACCCTCTCCCTTTTGCTGCTGGTGAGTTTCTGATGTGAATGTGTCTCACACTGCACATATTTGGAAACTGGCTTTTTTCTGTTGCTCATTTAAAGCAGAATGAAGCCTTTCTTGGAACACAGGTTGCAATTATTAACTCACAGCCAAGAAAACACGGCCAAGATCTTGAGTTTGCAAGGAACTAGGAGCTGAGCTATTAATTTGGAGTCTAGTGTATGGAGGCTCGCGGTGACCCTGGCGCTCCGTTCCTGCCATAAGACCCCATTCCTGCCCAAGTGGGGATCGATTTTTCATCCAAATAAATTCTCAGCTCCGTCAGAATAATAATATAACTTCCTCCCTGCATCTCAGCATGAGTTCTGGCCAGGAGAAGCAAATTTCTGCTCTCAAATTCTTCCCTTGAGCTAAGTAGACCAGCATTCATCAGGAAGCAAACAGAATTTGTTTCCTTAAAAAAATTGGTTTGCTTTCCTTCTTGTTCATTTGCAGAAAGAAGTTCGCTGCTAAAGGAGGAAGGAAAGAATGAAGAAGAAGAGAAAAGGGTGGAAGGAGAGGAGGAAGAAGAGAGGGAAGGGAATGGAAAGAGAGAAGGAGAGAAAGGAAGGAGGGAGGGAAGAAGAAAGGGAAAGAGGTGTGGAAAAAGATGGGAGGGAGGGAAAGAGGGAAAGAGGGTGAGGGGAGGAAGAAAGAGGGGGGAAGGAAATAAGGAGGGAAGAAGGAAACAAGAATCAAAGAGGCAAAACTCTAGGAGCAGCAGAAAACATACCTTCAGTTGCCAGGGTGGGTACACAGAGGGGGTTGACTACAGAAGGGTCACAGGGGAATTTGTTAGAGTGAAAATAATGTCTCCTATCTTGACTGTGATTGTTACATGACTGTACGTATTTGTGAAAACTCATAGAAATGGCCAGGCACGGTGGCTCATGCCTATAATCCCAGCACTTTTGGAGGCCGAGGCAGGTAGATCATGAGGTCAGGAGATCAAGACCATCCTGGCCAACATGGTGAAATCCCGTCTCTACTAAAAATACAAAAATTATCTGGGCATGGTGATGCATGCCCGTAATCCCAGCTACTTGGGAGGCTAAGCCAGGAGAATCACTTGAACCAGGGAGTCAGAGGTTGGAATGAGCTGAGATCGTGCCACTGCACTCCAGCCTGGTGCAAGAGTGAGACTCCATCTCAAAAAAAAAAACACATCAGATCTAGCTGGGCACCGTGGCTCATGCCTGTAATTCCAGCACTTTGGGAGGCCGAGGCAGGTGGATCACTTGAGGTCAGGAGATTGAGACCAGCCTGGCCAACATGGTGACACCCCGTCTCTACTAAAAATACAAATATCAGCCGGGCGTGGTGGCGGGCACCTGTAGTCTCAGCTCCTTGGGAGGCTGAGGCAGGAGAACTGCTTGAACCCGGGAAGCAGAGGTTGCAATGAGCCAAGATTGCACCATTGCACTCCAGTCTGGTCATCACAGTGAGACTCTGAACAACAAAAAAACCACAACAACCGTCATGTCTTGTGAGAACTCACTCAGTATCCTAAGAACAGCATGGGGAAAACTGCCCCATGGTCCAATCACTTTCTACTGACTCCCTCCCACGACACGTGGGGATTATGGGAAGTGCAGTCTAAGATGAGATTTGGATGGGGACAGAGCCAAACCATATTAAAGAGTTCATCTGGTTATAGATTATAGCGGGACAATTACTTTTTTTTTTTTTTTTGAGATGGAGTCTTGCTTTGTCGCCCAGGCTGAAGTGCAGTGGCACGATCTCAGATCACTGCAACCTCTACCTCGCGGGTTCCAGTGATTCTCCTGCCTCATCCTTCTGAGTAGCTTGGACTATAGGTGCCCACCACCACGTCCAGCTAATTTTTTGTACTTTTAGTAGAGATGGAGTTTTGCCGTGTTAGCCAGGATGGTCTCGATCTACTGACCTTGTGATCTACCCTCCTCAGCCTCCCAAAGTGCTGGGATCACAGGAGTGAGCTACTGTGCCCTGTCTACCTTTTTTTTTTTTTTTTTTTTTATACAGGGTCTTGCTATCTCCCAGGCCGGAGTGCAGTGGTGCGATCATGGCTTGCTGCAGCCTCAACCTCCTGGGTGATCCCCCCACCTCACCCTCCCAAGCAGCTGGGACTACCACTGTGTACCATCATACCTGGCTAATTAAAAAACCTTTTTTTTTTTTTTGTAGAGATGGGGTCTTGCTATGTTGCCCAGGCTGGTCTCAAACTCCTGACCTCACACGATCCTCCTGCCTTTGGTGCCTGGATTAGGGCGTGGCACACAGAGAGTGAAAACCCACTGAATCCTCCATTTCCTACCTGTGTGATGAGTGAAGAAGTGAATGCATACATGAAGTAACCAATCCATGAAATGGGTTTCAGCGCTACTGATGGAAATCTCTGCCTAAAATCTGTTGGAAAGCCCTTGAAAACTTGAGCAAAGTGATAGCTGGCTCCAAGAAAGCGCAGTCCATTGGGCCTCCCCATTTTTGCTTGTTAGCTTGAGTGGGGCGTAGTTAGTCTTCCTGGGCTTCCTGGCCGTGACCCCCACTATCAGCACCATCGAGGCCTGAGCCCCAGCCACCAGTGCATTGACTTCTGTTGGTCCTTGGAGATGTCCACTGGCCAGGCCCTGGGGACAGAGCAGAGAGAAAACCAGACAGGGCTTTTCCAGGGAGCTGATGTCCTCTTGGTGCAAGGCTGGTGCCCAATGAGCACTTGGTTACGTGCTTCTGGCTAAGCTTTGAGAGCCACTGGCATCACTAGTCTTAGCTGGGCCCCATGAGGACTCTAGAGATTCAGTCTCCCAGAACAGATCCATCTGAGAAAGCAGCTGCAATCACGATTTTCCTTTGCAGCCTTGGTTTACTTCCAAGAATTCTGTTCTCCTGTTTCACAGAAATAATAAATAAAAAAGCTGTCCCTGTTGGCCAGGTGTGGTGGCTCACGCCTATAATCCCAGCACTTTGGGAGGCCGAGGTGGGCACACCACCTGGGGTCAGGAGTTCAAGACCAGCCTGGCTAACATGGTGAAATCCTGTCTCTATTACAAATACAAAAATTAGGATGGGCGCAGTGGCTCACACCTGTAATCCCAGAACTTTGGGAGGCTGAGGCAAGTGGATCATGAGGTCAAGAGATTGAGACCATCCTGGCCAACATGGTGAAACCCCGTCTCTACTAAAAATACAAAAATTGGCCGGGCATGGTGGCGCACACCTGTAGTCCCAGCTACTCAGAAAGGCTGAGGCAGGAGAATCACTTGAACCTGGGAGGCAGAGGTTGCAGTGAGCCGAGATCGCACCACTGTACTCCAGTCTGGCGACAGAGTCTGACTCCATCTAAAAACAAACAAAATACAAAAACTAGCCGGGTGTACTGGCGTGTGCCTGTAGTCCCAGCTACTCAGGAGGCTGAGGTGTGGGAGGATCACTTGAGCCCAGGAGGCGGAGGCACCACTGGGACCTGAGCCACAGCCACCAATGCATTCACCTGCTCTGGTCCTTGGGGATGACCACTGGGCAGGGCCTGGGGACAGAGCAGAGAGAAGACCAGGCAAGGCCTTCCTGCCCCGGGTGCTGATGTCCTCCAGGGGCAAGGTCATCATTCAGCCAGATGTCTCCAACGCTGAGCTTTCTGCACCATTAAAACAAGAGCAATGGCAGTTTCCTTGCTGGTAGATCATTATGTGAATCTGCTCACCTAACTTTGACAGTCTATAAATAATTGATGGGTGCTGCTCTAACAAAACCCCTTCCACACGCCCATTTACTTGTTTTATTTATTCATTCATTTAGTTATTTTTTGAGACAGAGTTTCACTCTTGTTGCCCAGACTAGAGTGCAGTGGCATGATCTTGGCCCACGGCAACCTCCACCTCCCGGGTTCAGGAGATTCTCCTGCCTCAGCCTGTGGAGTAGCTGGATTACAGGCACCTGCCACCATGCCGGAGCAATTTTTGTATTTTTAGTAGAGACAGGGTTTTGCCATGTTGGTCAGGCTGTTCTTGAACCCCTGACCTTAGGCGATCCACCCGCCTCGGCTTCCCAACATGCTGGGATTACAGGCATGAGTCACCGCACCCGGCCTACTTATTTTATGACCGACATTTTTTCATTCTTGCATTAAAAAATAAACAGAAGCTGAGTACGGTGGCTCATGCCTATAATCCCAGCACTTTGGGAGGCTGAGGCAGGCAGATCACTTGAGGTCAGGAGTTCGAGACCAACCTGGCCAACATGGTGAAACCCCGTCTCTACTAAAAATACAAAAATTAGCCAGGCATGGTGGTGCGTACCTGTAATTAATTGCTTGAACCTGGGAGGTAGAGGCTGCAGTGAACCAAGATCACACCACTGCACTCCAGGCTGGGCATCAGAGCGAGACCCCGTCTCAAAAACAGTAAAAAGAAAAAGAGGAAAATGGCTGCTGAATTTGGGTTCGTTGAGGAAAGAGACACTCAGCTATGGATTCATGGACTCAGTGCGGAAAAACAGACACCCCCATCGATCTCATTAAGAGATGCAATTCTCACAAAAGTTTATGTTTATGCTTAATAATTATTTACAAAATTGTATAATGAGTTGGTTTTGATAAATTGGGTCCTCATAATTGTATTGTTAGCTCAAACAAGAAGAATTTAACTCTAGAGCTTTCTTGTCACAGGTAATTAAAAAATGCAATTTTAACTGATATATTTTTTTGTTGAGAGAGTTATAATAGGGCGATTAATAAAATACTTTCAAGCATAAAAATAGATTGTGTTAGAATAAAATTCTGTGGGAGAAATGGGATGGAACTATGAGCTCAAGGAGAGAAATGAAAATCACAAAGTTTTTGACTATTAAAAAAGAGCTTGTCGTGTATCTTTTAAGCAAATGATGATGGATATCAAATTTCTGTGGTATGTAGATTTCAATGGACACAGGTAAGAGAACGATATGACAGTTTTATTTTTTAATGTCAATATTTAAATATCTTTGCCACCATTTATGTTGACAAAAAGTTTTAGATGCCAATTTAAAAAGCCAGATGATAGAAAATGTTTCAGATTCTTTGTGGTGGTGGAGGAGGGCATATAATCAACAACAACAACACTAATAAAAACATGAGACAAAGCAATAAATGGAAGAAGTCATGTTTACTTATTTTTGCTTTGGGTATAATTTTATAAAGATTTGGTTTGTGACTGGGTGTGGTGGCTTATGCCTGTAATCCCAGAACTTTGGGAGGTCAAGGCAGGTGGATCACCTGAGGTCAGGAGTTCAAGACCAGCCTGGTCAACACGGTAAAACCCTGTCAGTACTAAAAATACAAAAATTAGCCAGGCGTGGTGATGGGTGCCTGTAATTCCAGGCTCTCGGGAGGCTGAGGCAGGAGAATCGCTTGAACCAGGGAGGTGGAGGTTGCAGTGAGCAGAGATCATACCACTGCACTCCAGCCTGAGCAACAGAGTGAGACTCTGTCTCAAAATAAATAAACAAATAAAATTCAAAAAAATTCCTTGGCTTGCAGCAACACATAATTTTTTGGAAAGAAAAAAGGGTCTTTCTAACTAGGTAAAACAATCAACATTAATCTTATAAATACAACCAGTAATGCATGACCAAATAAAACACTTGGGAGGCAATGTAGCAAACATAAGAAGCCACGTTTGTTCATTTCTATTTGTAGCAGAATTTCACGAGGCCCCTGACTCTGGGACAATATGTAGCTTTCCAGAAAGATGACACTTGGAAGACAAAGCAGGACAGAGTACATGGTCTCCGACGTCTCTTGCCCGAGTCACTAGATTCCTTAAAAGGTAAATGACCCTAGTCCTTGCCTTTTCCTATAAATAATAGCTGACAAAATTAGCAATGTAGGGGCTGGGTGTGGTGGCTCATGCCTGCAAATCCCAGCACTTTGGGAGGCCAAGGTAAGAGGACTGCTTAAGGTTAGGAGTTCCAGACAAGCCTGGGCAACATAGTGAGATCCTATCTTTACAAAAAGAAATTTAAAAATTAACTGGGTACGGTGGTACAGGCCTGGCAGTCCCAGCTACTTGGGAGGCTGAGGCAGGAGGATCACTTGAGCCCAGGAGTTCGAGGTTGAAATGAGCTGTGATTGCACTACTGCATTCCAGCCTGAGCGACAGAGTGAGACCCTGTCTAAATAAACAAAAAAACAAAAAGTAGTCATTGTCATTGTGCCTCTATAATCTATAACCATATATACTTTTTTTTTTTTTTGAGACAAAGTCTCAGTCTGTCACCAGGCTGGAGTAGAGTGTGGCGATCTGAGCTCAAGCAATCTTCTCCTCCGAGTTCCAGTGATTCTCTTGCCTCAGCCTCCCGAGTAGCTGGAATTACAGGCGCCCACCACCATGCCCAGCTAAATTTCATATTTTTAGTAGAGATGAGGTTTCACTATGTTGGCCAGGCTGGTCTTGAACTCCTGACCTCAGGTGATCCATCCGCCGCAGCCTCCCAAAGCATTAGGGATGTCTTTGAACATCCAAGGAAAGCCCTTTTATCCCACACAGTACAAAAATCCAGACCCTGGGGGCCCAGATAAAGTTGGCTTGATGAATTGAACAGACAAATAGGTCCCTAGGGAACACTGGCTCCTCAGGACAGAGCAGCAGTGGCTTTTGGCTTCAGCACATCGGTTCTGTAAATCAAGCCCGCAGGGGGAACGATGCGTCTTTACCTATTAGTTCTCTACAGCAACAGCTTCAATAGATGCAAGACTTGTGTATAATCTGCACCTTCAAACACCAGGGAAACTATCTTAATCAGCAAAGCCGTGGTCTCCAGGGAAGGCACTGGGCGCTGCAATGACACAGAGGGGTTGAAGGGAAGCAAAGAACAGTTTAATGCAGAGGTTTGGAACGGGTGCCTAAAAAGTGACTGAGATGTCCGGGCGTGGTGGCTCACACCTGTAATCCCAGCACTTTGGGAGGGCGAGGCAGGCAGATCATCTGAGGCCAGGAATTCAAGACCAGCCTGGTCAACATGTTGAAACTCCGTCTCTACTAAAAATACAAAAATTAGCTGGGCATGGTGGTGGGCGCCTGTAGTCCCAGCTAGTCTGAGGCTGAGGCAGGAGAATCACTGGAACCCGGGAGGTGGAGGTTGCAGCGAGCCTAGATTGTGCCACTGCACTCCAGCCTGGGTGACATAAAATAAAATAAATAAAAAATAAAACAAAAGACCAGCAGGATGGCTAAATCGCCGGGAAACCAGCTTTACTGGTGATATCAGTTTGCAAACCAGAAGAGAGACAGTCTCCGCAGGTGCTAAAGGTGCCCTCTCTTTGAGAAGCAAAAGGATGGGTTGGGATTTATGCCTCATAGGTTCCTCATTAGACAATAGAGTCATGCATATTCCGGAGGTTTTGGGGGGAAGCGATACATATTTATGAGAGGAGCTGAACGCATGGACATCAGGCAGGCTTATAGGTCCCATACATCCCGCGCTCACTTTGGAGTGCGGTTTTGGCATTGAAATGAGGTGGCATGTGGCTTTTTACAGCAAAAGGTGAACTACAGGACGCAAAGACAGTTTGTGAGCATTTCTGTGAGCACTGAAACCGGCTTAAGGTCTGCAGTTGCCTGCTAGGAAAGTGTGTTTGTTAAGGCTGGTCCTTTGTCTAATCAGAATTGCAGTGGTTTGGGTTGTAAATTAGAGGTAGGCTGGGCACAGTGGCTCATGTCTGTAATCTCAGCACTTTGGGAGGCTGAGACAGGAGGATTGCTTGAACTCAGGAGTCTAAGAACAGCCTGGACAGCATAGCAAGACTTTGTCTTTACAAAAAAAAAAAAAAAAAAAGCCAGGTGCGGTGTGGCTCACATCTCTAATCCCAGCACTTTGCAGGGCTGAGGTGGATGGATCACCTGAGATCAGGAGTTTGAGACCAGACTGGCCAACATGGTGAAACCCTGTCTCTACTAAAAATACAAAAATTAGCCAGGTGTGGTGCTGGGTGCCTGTAGTCCCAGCTAGTCGAGTGGCTGAGGCAGAAGAATCACTTGAACACAGTAGGCAGAGTTTGGAGTGAGCCGAGATCGAGCCACTACACTCCAGCCTGGGCAATAGAATGAGATTCTGTCTCAAAAAAAAAAAAACAAAAAACCAAAAACAAAGAGTTAGAAGGGGTCTGATAGCTCGTATTGTCAGGGAGTTTAGCAAGTGTGGTTTTCTTGTGGAATTTAGCAATTTGCCGTGTCAGCCGGGCCCTGAGCACTTGACCTATAGGTAATTTTGTTCCCTTGAACTTAGAATCCATCTTAATACAGAGGCATTTATTTTGGTCTCTCTGATGACAAAAGTAAACCCTAGACATCATCTCTCATCTGTATTTCAGTAAATGTATTTAAAAGATAAGGGCATGTTTTTCCAAAAAAACCCACGCAACCTCTATTTTATTATCACACCTAAAAATTGAGCTTAAGTCCTTGATCTCATCAAATATTCACAGTGTTCAATTTCCCCACTTCTCCAATTGTCTTGTAATTGCACATATTTATATATATATGTATTTTTACAGTTTGAATCACAATCCAAATAAAGTCCACACATTGCAATTGGATCATACCACGTCTCTTTTATTCTGGAGGATTTTCCCTCCCGCACTCTCCCTCTATATTTTTTCCACCCCCTTTGTGATTTATTCATCAAAGAAACTAGCTTGTTGATTCTGTTGGGTTTCCCACTGCCTGGATTTCGCTGCTTGTAGCCCCAAGATGTCCTGAAATGCTCTCCTCTGTCCTCTGCATTTAATCTAATCAGGAAAGTCTGAAGACCTGTCAGTTTCAGGAGGAATTTTCGGCAAGACCACTTTGTGGATGACAGTGTGTCCTCCCTTGGGGACATGTTACTTCTGATGCTCTCTTTCTTCAATCATATCACTGCTGAGTTTGTAATATGATGACACCCTAAATCGATGATTTCTCCTGTGTTTGTGAGCTGGAAGAATTCTGCAAAGAGAAAATGCTCCCAACTATTTGGTTATTCTGCGGAAACATTTATTCGGAAAAGGCAGGATGAGTGTTCAATCTCACTGTCCCTTTTTTTTTCTTTTTTTACAAACCAGGTTTTGAAATCATGCGTTGTTTCAAGCCATTGCAATTATTATTCTTTATCAATACTCAAACTGTCCTCTCTTAAGAAGGCAGTCCTGTAGCCAGGCAAGGTGGCCCACACCTGTTATCCCAGCACTTTGGGAGGCCGAGGCACTTACATCACTGGAGGTCAGGAGTTCGAGACCAGCCTGGTCAACATGGTGAAACCCGGTCTCTACTAAAAATACAAAATTAATTAGCTGGGTGTGGTGGTGAATGCCTGTAGTCCCAGCTACTCAGGAGGCTGAGGCAGAACAATCACTTGAACCTGGGAGAGGGAGGTTGCAGTGTGCCAAGATTGTGCCACTGCATTCCAACCTGGGCGACAGTGAAGCTTAGTCTCAAAAAAAAAAAAAAAAAAAAACCCTTTGATACTGGCGTTTCCATTCTTCACATGAAGCGTTCTTTATTTTATTTTATTTATTTATTTTTTTTGAGATAGGGTCTTGCTTGTCACCCAGGCTGGATTGCCCAGGAGATCACAGCTCACTGCAGCCTGGAAAACCCAGGCTCAAGCAATCCTCCCACCTCAGCCTCCAGGGTAGCTAGGATCACAGGCATGTACTACCATGCCTAGCTAATTTTTTAATTTTTTGTGGAGATGGGGTCTTGGTATGTTGCCCAGGCTGGTCTCGAACTCCTGGACTTAAGTGATCCTTCCACCTCAGCCTCCCAAATCGCTGGGATTACAGGAATGAGCCACCTCACCCAGCCAGATGTAATACTTGAAATGTCAGCCTGACCTAACTAATTATTGATGTGTTAGACACCCTCAGGGGAGAACTCAGAAAGGCTG
Organism: Alouatta palliata; assembly: GCA_004027835.1. Classification (NCBI taxonomy): domain Eukaryota; kingdom Metazoa; phylum Chordata; class Mammalia; order Primates; family Atelidae; genus Alouatta; species Alouatta palliata. The sequence continues at coordinate 82,552 of PVKV010008957.1, forward strand.
TTACACCCCAAATGCTTGATCCTAGTTTTGAATCAGCCTCAGAGTCAAGCAACTCACTTTTTATACTACAATTACCCTGCCGTGTGAAATTCAGTAATTTGCATGAATAACTTTCTAACAAGAAAAAGGAGTGGGGATTCTATGATTTTAAAAGCCGTGTTAGTTTGTTACGTGCTAAGCTTGAATGGTATATAGTCTATGTATGCTGAGCTTGTTCCAGAAAAGCTGTGATGCTCTAATTTAAAAACCAGTCCATCGGTTCTTCCTTAAACTGCCACACAAAACTATGCACGGGTCTAGTACACAAATGACCTCTTTCCAGTCAGAATGATCACTAACGTGATACATCACTCAATAAGAAACCTGACTTTATTGCGTTACGGTTCTGATTTTATTAGAACTGGATCATGTTGCCAAAATGGTGAAAGTATCCAAATGTCTCTATAATTCAAAATGCTGTATTATGGGCTGGTTCTGTTATTTTTGTAATTTGATTCTAACTAGAACACAAAAATCATTTCCTGAATTTTGAAATACTATAAATGTAAACTGAGAAACAGCTGTTCATCTTTTTAATGCATTCTCTTTGCCATCTGACAAAATCATGCCTCAGTAATTGCTATACACTGATCATTTTATTTAATTTAAATACTGTATTTAACTACATTTTCCTTTTTGAAATGGATGGTACTGCATGAAGTCTTTCTTTGTACATGATATGACTAATTTCCTGCTTTGATATGAAACACAAATTCCAGCTATTAATAATCTGGTGACATGGAAAAAGAGCTCTCTCGCCACTAAGTGCAGTCGTCTTAAAGCTTTTCTTATGGAAAATCCTTCCTTCTGATGTCCAAGGGTCAGCTGGATTCTACAAAATATAACCTAATAAAAAGCATTTCGTTTCACAGCAGAATATCATTTGCTATTAAACAGTATTTCTGACACAATTATTTCTGTAATTTTGATGTGGTATCTAGCTAGAGTTTTTTGCTAAAAGGAAATTATCCCTTTCCTTTAATTTGCAATGCTTAATGTAAGCAATAAACTTCTACTCCAGCTTATTATGGGATGGCTAATGGGTGCTCCGAGCCACTAAGATGGATGATCACTCAACTCTGTGAAAATTAGTATTTTCCTACTTAAAATACTGTTTGGTTTGACTTTTTTTTTTTTTTTTTTTTTTTTTAACGGAGTTTCGCTCTTGTCACCCAGACTGGAGTGCAATGGCACGGTCTCTGTTCACTGCAACCTCCGTCTCCCGGGTTCAAGGGATTCTTCTGCCTCAGCCTTCTGAGTAGCTGGGATTGCAGTCATGTGCCCCTACTTTTTTGTATTTTTAGTAGAGATAGGTTTCTCCATGTTGGTCAGGTTGGTCTTGAACTCTCGACCTAGGTGATCTGCCTGCCTCGGCCTTCCAAAGGGCTGGGATGGCAGGCATGAACCACTGCGCCCCGCCTGGTTTGACTTTTTTTTTTTTTTTTTTTTTTTGAGACGGAGTTTCGCTCTTGTTACCCAGGCTGGAGTGCAATGGCGCGATCTCTGCTCACCGCAACCTCCGCCTCCTGGGTTCAAGCAATTCTCCTGCCTCAGCCTCCCGAGTAGCTGGGACTACAGGCACGTGCCACCACGCCCAGCTAATTTTTGTATTTTTAGTAGAGACGGGGTTTCACCATGTTGACCAGGATGGTCTCGATCTCTTGACCTCGTGATCCACCCGCCTCGGCCTCCCAAAGT
>PVKV010008958.1:0-64350 GCA_004027835.1 Alouatta palliata
ACCCAGTAATGGGATTGCTGGGTCAAATGGAATTTCTATATCTAGGTCCTTGAGGAATCGCCACACTGTCTTCCACAATGGTTGAACTAATTTACACTCCCACCAACAGTGTAAGAGTGTTCCTATTTCTCCACATCCCCTCCAGCATCTTTTGTCTCCAGATTTTTTAATGATCGCCATTCTAACTGGCGTGAGGTGGGAGATACCATTTTCTAATTTGCACTCGGGTACCATAAGGGCAATTGGCAGTCTTCATTACGTTCTTGAATGGTCAGAAACACAGGTATATTAGGGAGGGATAAGTAGCCCAGATGCTCCAGGCTTGTCAAAGAATACGAAGAGAAGGAAGAACAGCCCTTTGCCTTTATGGATGAGTTAAGACTATTTCCTAATTTTGTGTTTTTAGCCAAAAGGCTAAGAAGGTCAAGCTGCCTACGTAATCATCTATGTATAAATTTCTATTTTTTTTTAAATCAAAGATAAATATCATGTATTATCTGGTCCACTAACATGTTGTATAAATTGTATGCAAATGTGCATTTCTTTTTCTTTTAAATGTAGTACAGGTTTGGAATTCTTCTGTTCTTTGCTTAGGTGGTGTGTAACTTCATAGTGAGACTGGCTGCTAAAGCTCAGCAGCATTTTGTTGCTTGGACACCTTTAAATGGGCTGTTGCTGGTTACCCTCACCTGATGCCAGTCAGCTGTGTTCAGCATGGTACACAGATGCATTACAGGTCTATTGGCAGGTTCTCGGTCAATCTTTCAAAAGAAGATACACCAAGTGACCAATCTGACCAGTGATCAAATCACTAAAAACTGCCAGTCAAATACCTTAACCCTGGTTTACAAGAGCCACAGGCATTCGGCAAAGCCAGCCTAAGGTCAGTGTATTCTATGCTGTCCTGTGCCTTGGGGCCTCTGAATTTTCAGAATGAAAACTCCTTGTCTATTCTGAATTAAAGGCAGTGTGAATGTTGTTAGTCCAGTTTTTTGTAAATTTTAGGGAGAGATTCTCTTCCAAAACTTCTTTTGTGTGTAGTTTGCTGAGTTTCCATCATCTCTTAGTTTGATAATTTGTCAAGGTAGCTTAATTAAATGTGTATTTTGTGGAGTATCTAAACTTCAAAAGTCTCAACTATGCATATACAAAAGGATACATATGCCTTTTATGTGCAGATCCATGCTAATTTGCATCTTTAAAAAAAACATTCATGGCCTTGATTTCCAAATGGTGAGTGGATATGCAGGCCAATTTCACTCATCTGTGACATTCCCTAATTGTTAAAACTGAAACTTTGAAAAAACAAATCCTCAAAGACTATAGAAATCATCTCATGCAATATGAATTCTGTAAAGTTTATAATTTGACAAATTGGTTATTCCAAATTGCTCATTTAGTAAATTGGCTTTTTTTTTTCCATGAAGAATTCCCAGAGAGTTTTCCAGCCTCTTTATCTCTATCCCAGAACATACATCCTAGTATCCTAGTACCTTCATATGAAAACAAGGCCCTTCCTGGTAAGAGCACTGCAATGTGAGATTGGAGGGGACAGCTGCAACACGCGTCACACAGTGTTTTCTCTGTGGCTCACCACTCACGTGCCCAATGTCCTTGATGCAATTCTAGTTTCTTTCCTGTGCTTTCCTTGTGTCCCTTCTAGCAGCAGCTACTTCCTAGGTGTTTCTAAGTTTGAGGGACCCCTGCAGTGAGTTGCAGCCCCTTTATTTCACTTCATAATGAAACAAGCGTGTTTTAGTGCTTTGTGTCCATCACAATCCTTTATTGCTGGGTGTGCAAGAGCTTAGTTTTCTTTTGACTTTCTTTGTTGTTGTTGTTGTCGTCTAGATGGGAGTTTGCAACTGTAACAAAGTAACAAAGGAGTCCTGGTAAGCTTGTCTCAACACCAGCTAAAGAACTAATATGCAATAAAGCCTCTGATGTCTGCTGGTACTGGAGTCATGCCCACTAATCTAGGATTCTGGCTATTTCAGAGTCACCCTAACTATTACCTATGGATTATCGCTCTTCCAAGGCATAAAGAGACAACACGTAATTTGCTATAAAATTAGATTAAATAATGGCCCCTTTTATAGTCCAGAACATGCTTCAAGAATTTATGAAGCTTCAAACTCCTTTTTGCCTCCATCCATTTTGAGTTTACCGTAGATGTACAGAAATTGTTAAGAGAGAGTTTTAACGAGTAGGATATTGAGTGATACGGACTTGCAGTATGCAATTTTCCTAAAAGTATCTGATTATTTAAAAATCACTGGTCTATTTTGTTTAGGGGAAGGGCAATGATTAAGGTAGAAATTGAGTGAAAAGGCAGGTTTTCTGATTTTTCACAAGAGGATAAATATGATTACAGTTTGAGGACTTTTGCTTTGCCTTATTGGGTCACATTCATAAGGGTAGATATTTTACCTAATAAATTTGGAGGTACTCCTGTCTTCTGAAGGTGAAACATGCAGCCATCTTTCCAGAAGAAGAGTGCAGGTTTAAGGAAATACCTGAGATCCTCTGGAAGAAGCTTACACTGGGCAGCTCTTAAAAAATTAGCTCTTAGCTGACTTGACTCTTTCTAGAAACTACGCTTTCTTGAACATCCATTGACAGAAACCTGGAGACCCTCTCCCCCGCCTTTGGGTGCAACTCCAGCAAAGCTTGCTGTGCCTGGGTCTGTCAATAAGCGATCTAGGCTATGTTGCTGTCAGAAGTGGCTCGGAGGAAGAGGGGGGCGTGATTAGCTTTAAATGAAGTTCTAAACCACTGGTACATGAAATGAAACTTTTTTTTTCCTCTCTTCTTCCCCTTCCTTTAACCTGAGCTGCTGATGTAAGTGGCTCTAATTTACTTTCCCCGAGAAAACAAAGCAAAGTAAAACAGGGAAAGGCAAAAAGGATCCTTTCGCAAAGTGTAGTGCTTCTGCTCCTGATAAAAGGGAGTCATTTGCTGCTTTCATGGTGTCAGTATTAATTTCCAAGTAGTCAAAGCCACCGCTAATTTATTTACAGAACAATCTCCTTGCCCAGGAGCTGGGCTGGGGAGGCAGTGGTTTCCAGCCTCCAGCTTTGTTTGTTGACAGGCTGATTTCCCACAAGGCCGTTTCCACCTGTGTTTCTGTTGTGTTTTAGTGCGTGTCTCCCTTTCTTCTCCCCGCCACCACCTCCCCAATGGCTGTTGAAGGCCCTTCTCATCTCCGGTCTCTCTCATCCACTTCCTCCCTCCTGCCCCAAGGACTCCTGGCAGGGCTTTGCAGTCACGCTGCACTTAGAGTCTCTGCTGGTAAAGTCCCAGGGGGCACTGCATTTCTTTCTTTCTTTTTTTCCCCCTTTTTTTGTTTCAAGGACAAGATTCAAAAGCGCCTGCTCCACACAGGTTGTAGGGTGCACCTTCAGATGTGCCTTCAAATAGGGGCTGAGCAATTTGAATATTTGTGCTCCTGGAAATCAGTCTGCAAAATCATCCCCCAACGCCCATTAAATTCTGCAAAATTGCTCAGCTTTGAGGGCTTCATGGTGGAGTCCAATTTGGGGCCCTGGCACCTCACTGCCAAAGCACTCATCCCCAAAGACGCCTGTAATGGAAATGACGGAGTGGCTGATTTGGCCCTAGCATCTTGCATATCAAAGGCAGGAGGGCGGGAGGGAAGCATCCACAGAGCAGTAGGGATACACCCTGCGTGCCGAGTAATACATTGAGATGTTTATAGCACACAGCTCCGGCATGCACATGTGCCTGCCTGTCTGCTATTTTATACATTATCTGCAGGGTGGCAGGTACAAGGATAAGGCATGTTTTGAAGTCAGTGGCAGTGCCACATGGGCATGGAGTGGGAAATAGGCATTATACAGCCTTTTTTCATGTTACATATTTGCTATCTCCGTATGGAATACTTTCAGACCAGTAAAGACATCACTGCAACTACATAATGTGCGCCAAATCTTGCCACACTGGACCCATGATGTATTTACTGATTTTGAAAGTACCAGAGGTATAATCTTCCCCAGAAAATGTGCCTTGACCCTAACTCCTCAACCTCTTCATAATATGTACAAATTGTTTTTCTGCATATTCTTTTACAAATGTTGTCTGTCTGCATTCAGATATTTTTCTTAGTGTGTTTGTGATTAAAGGGACTGTGTTTAAAATACCCCCTCATCTCCAATGGAAGGTGAAAGGGTAAAAAAAAAATCACAGAATTTTGTCCGTTTGGAATTGCAAGGTAATCTGAAAAATTATATAGAACCACAGGCCTGGCAAAGAGAATTTTGCTCTTTCCAGTGATTGAAAAGAAGAGTAAAAAGGACAAGACATGGCCTGTGGTTTCCATCCCTCAGTAATGATACAATTAAACTGAAATAAGTTAACTTGGTTAACAGAATCTACTTTTCCTCTCCTCCCAGCCACAGACTCCAACGTCTTCTCTCTTCTCCCAGTCTCTGAGGTTTGCTTGCTTACCAGGGATGTGGGATTCCTGGAGTCTGAAGGTTCAATCATTTTTTAGTTCTTGTTCCTAAGCCCTCTGTGACCAAAAACTCTTCTGTTTATTCTGAAAGCGGAAACAATGTCATCTCATTGCCTGCATACATAACTCCAAGATGCCTGAAACAATTTTGCTCAAACTTCCTACCAACTTACCTTCGGGCTGAGACTAACCAGGGAAAGTTTGGGCCCCAGAGGACAATTTTTCAGAGAAGTTGGGAGCAGGTAGAGGCAAAGCCGAGTGATGAAACTCATCAGACAATTGTCATCTGCCCTGTCTGCATCTCTGGCCTCATTCTTCCCTGTCTCCTGGGAACGCCTTCCTTTCTTCTCTGTAATGTTAGCAGTCCCCCATTCTTTCCTCTAGCCTGCTTGTCCTCTGGGATGAAGAAAAGGCTTTAAACCTGTAAACTGTATACATTTCCTCCAAAATCAACTTGAAACTCAGTTTAAATTGGATGGAGAGGATTCGCTTAAGGAAGCAGCAGCCGTGCACCCACACACTGATAGAGACATTCCTGCTCTCGGAGGGGTTATGATTATGTGGGCTGAAAAGCTCAGATGTCTGAAGACTGGCGTTTCTTGTGTACATTTGTATGAAAACTGTTCCCCTACACAACCATAAGGCTGTGGAATGAGGCTGTTTTTCATTCCCCACCCAGTGGCTAATGCAGCTCAGAGACTGTATTTGGGAGCTGCACCTGCATGTAGTTAATAATCAGGAGCCCTGTGGAAATGAGCAAAGCAGGTGCAGCTTTAAGACCACATTCTCAGAGGTGCAGGACGCTGAGCTTTTCCTTTCTGTAAGCTCCGTTTTGGTATCCAGACTGATCCCCACAGATGACGCAGAAACCTAATCTCTGTCAAAATGAGGTTTTTTTCCCATTCCTTTTCCCCAAGGGTAAGCTTTCATTCTAGACAATCTGCATGGTTCCCAGACCTTTGTAAGGTCAGTGCTGTGATCCTCCAGACAACCTTTCCCGAGTCAGATGTGGCCTGGCCGTCCTTAGTTGCAACCCGTGCTGGCTGCTGCTGAGACATTCCTGATTCCATCTTATCCCTCCAGCCTGGCAATTGACTTGTCTGCTTCTGCACCACCTAAAGGCAGGAGTGCTATCCTGTGACCAGGTTCTCCCCGGGATATGGATCTTCTGGCTGTCTATAAGCATGATCTTCCCTCATCCCCACCCTCCGGCCTTGGGGCACTCCAAGGCTCTTCCCCAGGAAGCAGAGGACAGAGGCCTTCTCCAGGACTCACCACCTCTTCGCCACCTCTCTCCTCCTTGAGTCCAAAAGATCTAGCTGACTTCCATAGAAAGCCCAACTCTTCCTAAGCCTCCTTGCTCTAGTCCTGATCCCTTTCCCAAACACTTTGTTGTTGCCCACAGTCCTTTTTGTTTCCCTAAGGGCACACAAGCCTGAAAGGAACTCCTTTTTTCTCAACTTTGCATCCTCTTGAGCCATTTTAAAAATATGTGATAGGGACCACTGTTGGAAATGTTTTGCAGAAGAGAAAATCTGGAAGAAAAAGAATGTATAGATACCACTGAACCAATTATCCATGATTTTTTTGGTATTCATTGGAAAATCCCACCTTACTTAACCTGTCTTTTGCCTAGAGACTGTTTAAATAACTTTTCTATAAGAACCAATGAGAACAGTGTATATAGTTAATGCTAGCAATTAGTATTTTTTTTTTAACTAAGCAACTCCTTTTAACAGTTTTTTAGATTATATACATGGCCAGTTATAGTCTGTGAATTAGCATTGTGATTAAAAACACAAGCTTTGGAATCAGACCCAGTTCTGCTCTCGCCTGACAACTCAGTGGCCTTAGGCAAATTAAAGAACTTCTCTGAGCTTCCAGGCCCTCATGTGTGAACTGCTTTAGTGTAGTTAGAAAGTGTAGATGAACTAATGTGTGCAAAACACCTAGCACCTAGTAAATACTGTGTTTCCCTTGTCTCTTTTACTTTAGCATTCAGCTTGTATTTCCATGCATTGCCACTAGCACGTATTTCTTCTTATAAGTCTGTAACATTACTACTTAGAAAGTGAAATGAAATGGACTGAAGTGATCATTTACAGCCAAAATTAAAAGGTGGCAGAGAGAGAAATTCTTCTGATCATCTCACTGGAGGAGCAGAACAATTGAGAGGAGAAACAGTAGATAGATTTTTAAAGTTAATTTTTCTATAACTTATATGCAATATATTTTTAAAATTTAAGACAGTTCCCAGTATAGCATATTACTATATTTAGATAAATAAATAAAAAGTTTGGAAGGCTAATTGACATTGAAGAGGAGATGCTGTTTGGGAAAACTTTGTGGTTGAACTTCAGACTTTCTCCTGAGCTCCCTAGAGGCAAAAGTAAAAATGAAAACACAATGTATAGTTCACATTATTGAAAGGGAGAAGCACATAAAAGAATGTCATGAATGATATAAGGGAAATGACAACTTCTTCTTGACCTTATTATATTGTCAGTCTGTGGACTGGAGAGACCAAAAGAAACCATATAGGGAGCAGCATAAAAGACAGACTCCCTAGATCACGTAAAAGGAAAAGAAAAGAAAAGGAAGTTGCCAGCCTGACAGAGCCTCAGAATGTCTCCTGAAAGCTTTGGAGGCCCCATCTGGCATCGTGACCTCCATAGCAGCCCTTGCCAGTGCCTCTGCATTAGAGGTGCAGCCTCTGGGAAAACCCTGCCAATCACCTTGCAGTACCAGCCAGTCCTTGGAAATAAAGTTATAGCTCTTGATCCACCTGGGCAAGTGGTAAGTCTCAATTCCTCTATGTAATGTAATGATCACAGTCCCTGCTCTCTTTACTCCCATAGTGGGTCCTCACACATGGAATCCAGAAGCTTAGAGAAGTCCTTTAATTTGCATAAGGCCACTGAGCTGTCAGGTGAGAGCAGAACTGTGTTTGATTCCAAAGCTCATGGGTTTTGTTTTTTGTTTTGTTTTGTTTTGAGACAGGATCTCATTCTGTCGCCCAGGCTGGAGTGCAGTGGTGCAATCTCGGCTCACTACCACCTCCACCCCTCAGGTTCAAGCAGTTCTCCTGCCTCAGCCTCCCATGTAGCTGTGATTACAGGCATGCACCACCACTGCCTGGCTAATTTTTTTTTTTGTATTTTTAGTAGAGACGGTGTCTCACAATATTGGCCAGGGTGGTCTTGAACTCCTAGCCTCAATTGATCTACACATCTCGGCCTCTCAAAGTGATGGAATTGCAGGTGTGAGCCACCGCGCCCAGCCCAAAGCTCATATTTTTAATCACAATGCTAATTTACAGGCTATAACTGGCCATGTAAATGATCTAAAAGACTGTTAAAAGGAACCGTTTAGTAAGAAAGTATTAATCACCAGCATTAACTGTGCATACTATTCCCTCCAAATACTTCTTAAACATCTGTGTTGCACCACACACTGTACTATGCATTGAGGATATACCTGTGAACAGTATAAACAGTTTCTGCCTTTAGCACTACCTGAATTCTAGTGAGAAGTACAGGTAAAACAAGTAAACAGAAAAATAAGGTAACCAGAGCTAGAGATAAATAGTAGAAGAAAGAAACACAGAGCTTAGGGTAGAGAGTATCTGGATCAGGAAAGGATTAGTGTTTGGGAGATTCAGGGGTTGTTCATTTGAGAAACTGACATGTGAACCAAGAGGTGAAGGAGAAGAATTTACCAGACATGCAAAGAAAAAGAATTGACCCTTCCAGACAGAGGAAAGAGCATGTGCAAAGGTCCTGAAGTGGGAAAGAGCAGGGATTACAAAGGGAACATGAGCAGGTGAGACAGGCGTACAAGATGTGCTTGGAGAGAGAAGCAGGGCTCTTTTCTCATAAGGCTTTGCTGCTATAAGCAGCAGCAGGTTCTTCATTCTAAGTGTGGTGGGAAGCTATTGAAGGAGATGGAGCATTACATAATCTTATTTGTGATTGAAGAAGACCACACTGACTGGTGATGGATAACAGAACAAGAAGAGATGCAAAGAGGCAGTGAGCAAATGCGTCATAGTCCGTGTTTGCTGAGATGGAGTTGTTTCCTAGTTTCCAGATTCCTCCAGGACATCTCATTTCATCAGATGGACAGAGTAGTAAAAAGGGGGAGCCTAGGTTTGATGTTTGCTGGTTATTTTCTCCTCATCCCTCCATGAAATTCCGCACATATATTACTGGCTGAACTATTAAAGTTGACTTCACAAATGAGGAATTACATGAGCTTTCTTAAGATGACATATGCTAATATTTCTTTGCTATAATTGTAGGAGAACCATTCCATGAGAAGAGGATACTTGCCTTTTTATTCCACTTTTCACCTTTAAAAATTGCCTTTACAGATCTTCATTTTCACTGACCCAGAAACTGAATAAGTACAGAAAGAGAGTGAGAAACAGTCAACTCTTGTTCTGGGAATGGGAATGCTGAGGCTTGTGCAAACGCTGTTCTTGTTGTGTGATGTTAGGCAAGAGGCTTCCCCTCCCCAAGTCTGCCTTTTCATCCTATAAGTGAGGGCATTCAAAAAATAATCTCTAAGGTTATATCTTTATCTCCTAAGAGTCTATAACTCATGAGTGTTGGGTTAGAACAATGGAAGAGGTCAATCATTAGCTGCTGATTTTTCTGAGTAACACCCTGGTAGGAAGTAGCTTTGTGTTGCTTTTACTATGGTTTTTTTGGTGCTTTCTTTTCAGTTTAACATGTTGAAAACCCCATTTGGAAGCAGGCAGTTTTCATTCCCTTCCTCTCCATCCCCAAATGGACCAAGTTAAGGTGTCCGAGGGTGATAGCACAGGCCACAGTCCCTGTGTGGGTTCTGAGGCCAAGGATGTCATTGTGCTGGCTCTCCGCAACACCACATTCGAGTACAGATATCTCTTTGATATACTGATTTCCTTTTTGGGGGGAATATACCCAGCAGTGGGGTTGCTGGGATCATACGGGAGCTCCGTTTTTAGGTTTTTGAAGAACCTCCAAACTGTTCTCCATAGTGGTGGAAACAATTTACATTCCCACCATTCTGTGTGTGTTGCTGGTTTCTCCGTTCTGCTGGATACCTCCTGGATAATGTGATCAATGGCATGGGTTCTCCCGCTGTTCCCACTGCCCACAAATCAAACTGTTAATAGCCCAATAAAATCATGAGATTCAGGCTAAAAAAGTGATAGCGTTGCTCAGATGCTCATGAGACACATATATCTAAAACAACTGATTAGAGACTGTGAAAAGGAGGTCTCGGCACAACATGTGGGGTGGCTTATTTACAAAGGCATTCCAGATAACAATGTCAGGCAACCTTACTTCCAAGGAGACATATTTAAAATAGCCTGATTTTTCTTACATATTTTCCCATGAATCATTGGGCCACCAGTACGGTGAATAAAAGCAAGATGGCTGAATGATTCTCCCATCAGGGTCCTTCTGTCTGCCAGGCTGTAGCCAATAAACACACCAACTTGGCAGGTCAAATGTCTCCAATACATTTCTAGAATGTGTTGTGCAGTAGATAATAAATAAATGCTAAGATGTGTGATTACATAATGATAGCCTCATCATTCACCTGTCTATCAAAGGAGCCATATTTGAGTTTGAACTCTCTTCCCCTGGGCCCGTGGAGTGAAGATGGAGCGTTAGCTCGTCGTCTTTAAAATTCCAAGCAACCCTGGGCTAAGTGCACTGGGGTGGAATGCAGTCCCTTTTGCTTAGTAATCCATTAGCTAATGGGTGTGAGCCTGTCAATTTTCTATTTATTCCTTAAACCATTAAGGTTTACCTGCTGTGTGTGAGACCACACTTGACAAAAAAGAGTGATAGTTGAAATAAAATAAATATCAAGCCTTATGAGGTCTGATGTGTATTGCTTACAGCATAGCGGGCTTCATGGAAAGGTAAGAGTGGACCAACTCTTACTAGCTGACATATGGCGTTCTAGGCAAGAGGAGGCAAACAGAATTCTCTGCTGTGCTTCAGTCCAGAGACGTTCACCAGCAGAGGGGTGTTGTTTGAGAACTGCCATCCAGGTGTCTTCAATATTTGTCAACACTGCCTGCCTGAGTCTATTAGAAGCTGGCACTGTTACTCTCTAGATAAAACTCAAACTCCTGACTGGCCTACACAAGGCTCTGAATAGTCTGGGTCTTGCCATGTGTCTGGCTTTATCTGTTACCTCTCTTTGCTTTGCTCCACCCACACTGATCTTTTTCAGGTCCTTTGTGTATCATATTCAGTGTTCCTCTAGGGTTTTTCTTGCCTAACTCATCCTTCAGACCTCAGCTTGAACTCCATTTTCTTCAGGGAAGACTTCCTTGATCACCCGGGCAGGGTCAGTCTCTAACTAACTCAATGCTCTCTTGCTTTCCTGTCCTCCAAACTAGCCCTCAAAATATCTTAATATATTGTATTTCGTTAGTAAATATCTGATCAATAGTTTGGATCTCTCACTAGGTGGAAAGTTCCTTGGGGGCAAAAACCACCTTTGGCTTTGCTCAACATGGCTTTCCCAGCACTTGGCATAATACCTGCTGAGTGAAGAGAGGAATCAATTCAATCTTGAGAGAGCTTCACGTTGAGAGCAAATGTAGAGGGTACAATAAGGGCTCCCGAAAACTAAATCTTGGCATTTCTTGGGTTTTATTCCTTATAGATCATGATTATTTTGTCATATTTCCATGATTATTTACAATAATTATTTTTTGCCTGACATAGACAACCTTATCAACAATGAAAATATTTAAGATAGCTGAACTGGAAATAACACTGTAGTACTACTCATCATAACTCAACATTTTCTGTCTCCTGGATTATTTGGTTACTTAGCGTTACTAAGTTACTCTGAGTTGCTTAGAAATGGTTCCACTTGCTGATCTTATCCAAGTATAATTAATTAGAGCACATATAGGTTTTCCAATGAGTTGTAACTATCCCAGATCAAGATGCCCTTTACATAAATTATATCAGTGTTCTGAGGCACTATTGAAGGTGAAAACCAAACATCTTCATAATATCCCCAGTACAAGCTGGGCTCACAAAAATTATAGAATCCTTGATAGGGAAATCAAAGGGCATCTATTCAGTATTACCATGTGCAAGAAACAGTTCTAGGTGCTCAGCTATGGCAATAAATGAGAATGCTTGCAAATAAGCAAATAAGCAAATATGCACATGAGATAATTTCAGAGAGAGAAAAGGGCTATGAAGAAAATAGAAAATGGTGATGTTAGAGAAGGTGACATGAAAGGGGCTGTTTCAACTGGGTGTTCAGAGTCAATTATGTTCAGATGATCCAAATCCTGTCCAAGAGCGGGAATCAGTATGTCAGCTATTACCACAATAATGCTGCCAGACCGAAGCCATACAGAGCAAGCCACATGACTTCCATTCACATTGTATCCATTTTCGCTCCACTGGTCCAAGCAAGTCACATGGTTACCCTGACATCAGTGGAGTGAGGGACTACATGCTTCACCCTGACTTGGCTTCCTTGCAGTGGATCAAGGAAACAAAACAATTGTTTTCCACAGGTCTTAGCTCTGCCCTCTGGGGACCCTTTCTTTTTTATTTTACTCTTAAGTGAAATAAAATTTTAATTTAGGTATCTCAGGCTTCTCCATTGATCTTTCTAGGATTCTTTTGTCCATTTGGAAGAATCTACTAGGTTCCACTTCAATTCTTTCAGAGGTCTTAACAAAGGGTGTGATGCCCACATTTTTTATTTGGAATAAGCTCCAAGGCTGTATCTGAAAGGTCATGTCCTTGTTTCGGTCTTTGCCCACAGGCTGTATTTTCTTTGAGGATATTTCACTGGATGAAAAGTCTGGAGATGAGAAACAGTATCATTTTCTAGTGCAGGGTGTCCTAGATGTTCTGAGTTCTCTGTGTACTGTCTCAACTGTGTTTGTAAACCGGACAGCTCTTTTCTGAGCTCATCTGTTTCATGTAGTACCTTATCAAGTGTGGCTACCTACAGCCAGTTCAGGCTTTTAATATTCCATTTCCAAGTTCAATAGGTACATGTCTTCCTTTCCAGGTGATCACAGATACTACTTTTACTAAATGTTTCACCATTGCATGACACAGGTCACAATTTTTCTAGACTACTATTGTTTCCTCAACACTCACCACTGAGTTTGAAAACATCTTTTCAGGTTTTTCTTGACTACTGTGCTGACTTCTAGATTTCTGTTTCAGTCTCGGTCAGCTATTGCCACATTCATGCCATGCAACAAGTCACTCCGAAGCTCAAGAATTAACAGCAAGTGTTAATTCTCAAGCTTGCAGATTTGCAGGGCAGTAGGTCTGAGGAACGGCTGATGTCGCAGGCATGGCTGGGTGATTGCTCCCAGTTGAGGGGCAGCAGAGCTTAGCTCCAGGATGTGATTGTGCTCAGATCTGTTTTATGTGTGGATATTTCAGAACTCAGGTTGGCGAAGCTGTTCTCATGGCAGATCCCTGGTGTATAAGAACCGAGACAGACTTCACAGTTGCATCTAAGACCTTTGTCAGTATCTTACCACCTCGTCCCACAGGCTATAGCAAGTCCATGGCCAATCCCGGCATCAGTAAGATGAGATGTCCAATATTTTGCCAGTTTCTCTCACAGGACTTTCCCAATGTGTAATTACGTCTACACTTGCTAATTTGCTTTCGGTTTTGTACTGGATTATGGTCTATGTCCAGTGGCTCTCATACCAGCTCCTAGGTCAGCAACTGGCAGATAGTGGCCACTTAACTACCTGGGTAGGTGATAAGTTATTTCATGAGATTTGTCATTCTGAATGTAAATGGTGACTCCTAGCAGTCCAAATGAATTCGTCATATCTAAATTACACCTAATCTCATTTCACTGAAACCTGTTACATGTATATATTTTTTTTAACTCTGAAGGGGCTCAGAAGGGTCTTACTACTAAGTGATGTTGGCGCATAGGAAATGTTTCTTGTTTCCTCCTTCCCTGTGTCCCTGCATTACTCACCTCTCATCCCTCTTCCCCAACAGCAACGCTAAGCCTTTGCCCTGCAGATTTATTGCCTAGAATCCGCTTCCTTTAGCACATGACAATATTCAGACTGATTATTATCATTTTTTGTCTGAAGTTCCCTACACCTTCCCTGGTAGTACATAATATAGTAACATAATAAAGATAAATGATTTGAAGGAGGACTGTGGTTTTGCTTGTGCTTATAAGAAGGGTCAGCCACAAACCATCTTTTGGATCCATATAGAAACGGTTGGACAAGTCTCCCCCATGAAGGAGGAGTCTAATCTCATCCTCAGGGTAGCACTGTGATTGCTAGGTATACTATACAGTTAGCTTTCAAGAAGCAGCAAGAATTTGCAAGAGTTTTATTTTTTTAAATCAAGGAGTCCATCATCATGTTGAGTACAATATTAAGAAATAAGAGACAATCTAATGTCTCTTGGGTTAAGAGACAATCTAATGTCTCTTGGGTTTAGATCTGCTAAATGTGTCATGATACACACACACACACACACAACTTGGAACTGGGGAACAGAATAACAATTTCTGATACTGACAGAGTGGCTGATATGTCCTGGGCACTGGATCGCTCAATATGTGACTTATTTAACATCATCTTCCTAGACACCTTTTAACATAAATACTCTTATTGTCACTTAAAAAAGACGAGTAACTGAGGGTTATAGAATTTGAGTGATTTCTTTCAGACATTTCCATATAGACGAATTATTGTATCAATGCATTTCATAGATATGCTAACTACTGTGTTTATAAGCATTAAATAAAAGGCCTTCAAATTCCAGCGGGGACCCCTTTGTTCTTATACAGGGTTGGAGAGCAATTCTATTTCAGCAGGAGATAATTGCTCCCATATCACATGGCCACCGTGAGAAATTAACAAAAATGTTTCCATGGTTAATAGTATATCAGTTCATCTAAAAGTAGGCCCTCAGCTGGGTATGGTGGCTCATGCCTGTAATCCCAGAACTAGGATCGCTTGAGCCCAGGAGTTTGAGACTAGCTTGACTTCATCTCCACACGAATTTTTTTTTTAAATTAGCCAGATGCAGTGGTACATCCCTGCAGTCCCAGCTACTTGGGGAGCTGAGGTGGGAGGATTGATTGAGCCTGAGAGGTTGAGGCTGAAGTGAAACATGATTGCATCATTGCCACTTCAGTGTGGGAGACAGAGTAAAGACCTTGTCTCAAAAAATAAAGAAACAAGAATAATAATACGTTAAAGTAAGCCCTCAACAAGGGATGCCAATTGCCATTAGCATTTATTTCCTGCTGCTTTTTACTCTTCTGAGCTCACCTTAAGTTTGATAAAGCAAACTGGGATTGTACTGAAGACATAGATGTGCTATAATATTCTGAACTTGTGGAGAATAAAGTAGGGGGCTCATTGTGGTCATTTTCAGTTGGGTACTTTGAGCAGTAGTGGTCTGTAGGGCATGTGGTTGGGGGGTAGGAATGTTTTCTTTTGGATTCTAAAGAAGCATACTGGGAGCCCCAATGTTTCCTCTGTTCATGGCTGCCGAAAACGTTGAAGAGAAGCTGATCATGCCCCTAAAATTCCATGTAATCGATTTATGGGTCAGGTAGGTATGAGGGGAAATAGAAGGAGAGGGGCATTGGAAGAACTAGGATACTGGCTCTGCTTTAAGAGCTACCAGTGAACCTAATACTCTTCAGCACGGAGGCAGAGACAAAGGTGAAGGAAGTCATGACTGAAAGCAGAAAAAGAGGAAAGGAGAGAAGGAAGAAGATGAACTGATAAGGAGGAGAATTCCCCAGGGGAAAATAGTACCAGCCCTCTAGCCTTCTTTCTGTTCTTCCACTGTGTGGTGACCTGTCGTCTCCATCTGGAATACTTTGCCTTCTTCACTCCCAACTCTGCCTTGCTGACTTGCCTCACCTTCTCCAGGTCTTCTCTCAAATATAACCAGATCAATGTATTTGCTATACGTGCCCATGGTTCCCTACGTTTGTCCCTCAAAGTAGAATTATTATTATTATTATTTATTTTAAGAAACAGCATCTGACTCTGTTGCCCAGGCTGGAGTACAGTGGCATGATCATAGCTCACTGCAGCCTCAAACTCCTGTGCTCAAGTGATCCTTCCGCCTCTGCCTCCTGAGTATCAACAAGGAATATTTATGGACTCTCCCTCCCACAATCTCCCAAAAGGAATCACAGTTGACCAGCACCGTCTCTCTTTTTGTTGTTCTCATGCTCTGCTAAAGAGGAAAGATCTTCTTGCTGGACAAGAGACTTGCTAATGTTGGAGCACAGAGAACAATACCCCTAAGTATGGTGTTTTCGTGGGATTTTTAAAACTTGGAGGGTTTTAGAAGCCGCCTCAGAAGCCAAAACTTTCTGACCTTATCTGTTTGTTCCCCTCCCACCCTGCATCCCCTACAAGCACAGGAAGGGATTCTCTCTAGAATTTTCTTATCTAAGTAAGGAAACTTCTTTCTGAAAGAAATGTAGTTAAGACCCACCTCCCTAGGAATCTCATCAAATAACCAGGAAAGATTAACCACTAGAGAAGAGAAGAGGCTAAAAGTCATCACCATGTCCAGGAGAACCTTTATCTCCTCTTCTGTGGGCAGCTCAGAGAGATTACCTGGGAGGCCTTACCTGCGCAGTAAGACAACCTTTGTTCACAATGCGGTTTTGCCCCTCACCTTCCTGTAAATTGCAGTTTTGTAAGACAATCAGTTACAAGATAATCTCTGCCTCCCCAGTCTATTCATTTT
This sequence comes from Alouatta palliata, assembly GCA_004027835.1. Classification (NCBI taxonomy): domain Eukaryota; kingdom Metazoa; phylum Chordata; class Mammalia; order Primates; family Atelidae; genus Alouatta; species Alouatta palliata. The sequence continues at coordinate 16,243 of PVKV010008958.1, forward strand.
CTCTAAGAATTATTTACTGTCCTCCTAAGATGACCTATAGTCCTTCATTTCCCTCTCCCCTCTGAAGAGGGTATTAAGCTGCAGCCATCTGGCCCTTCTTTGAGTCTCATATTTGCAGGCCTCCAGTGTCCATGTGCAAGTAATTAAGTTTGTATGCCTTTTTCTCCTACATGTCTGTCTCTTGTCAGTCATTTCAATGAACCTTCAGAGAAGGTGGAAGAGAATCTTTCTCTCTGCCCCTACAATAAAAAATAAAACAATGAGAGAGATGGAAGAAGGGAGAAGGCGGAAAGAAAAATCATGGAAACTTAGAATGGAGCAGGGATTTTTTTGGTCAGATGGGTTGTAGAAGGTAGTATCTGAGTGAAATGAGAAGTGAGGAAAAGATAATAGAGGAAAAGTCACTTTGCTAGGCATTGCTGTGGGCTGTTTAGATTATTTTAACAGCTTTTGATGGGTCTCAATAAGGAATTTGGTTCCTCTTTAATTAATTTTGGCTGTGGAGCTAGGCTTGACTTTATGCAGAGATAGAGCCACATGCTGACTCAGATAAATTAGGGTTACAGAGCTTTAGCACTGTGTAATTATATGTTTGTGTGATTGTTTGAGTCGTATCTCTGTCTTCCTTAGGCAGTAAAGAATGAAGGAAATAGGTCTATTTAAGACATAAATCACATTCCCATCCCTTACCACAGCACTTGACACAAACATCTTCAGTAAGGAGATATTGTGTGAATAAATGCTTCAGGGAAGGCCATGGATAATGCTTGTTTCTCATTCATTTCTCCTTGCTTTCCTGCCAGAATCCCATCCATATCTATGTTACTGAATGAATCGCCCTCAATGGGTCTCCTTCCTTTGTGTTGACATTTCATCAGCATCTTTGTAGAGTACTAAATTTTCCTTATAATTCCCAGTGTAGGATATTTCCTACAGAAGGCCACCAGGCCTGCGGTTAATGCCACGGCCCAGAACGTTTGTTCTTAATATAGAATGTGAAAATTCTACAATCAGTGGGAAAAATGTATGCTAAGTAGATAAAAATCAGTCCTACTGTAACATAACTCTCCAGAGAAAAGAGAGAAAACTGCTTGATGCCTAAGTTAAAAAAAAAAAAAAAAAAAAAAAAAAATAACAAAGTGTTTCCAGCTCCAGAGACTGAATTTCATTCCTAATGTAAATACAGAAGCCTCTGGAAAAGAGGATCATATTTGGAAGAGGGAAGGGAAGCAAAGGGAATTCAAGGAAGGGAATTCTCTATCGAGCTCCAAAGCAAGGGAACAGTCCAAACACAGAAATCAACCATTTCTTTACCAGCAGTCACAAAACTGAGCTTTATCTTGACTTTTTCCTCTCCCTCAATCCTGACATTTCATCAATCACTAAATCCTGATGGTTTTATTGCTAAATATTTTTAAATTCTATTTTCCTTCTCCTAGTCCAAGCTGTTCATCCCTTGCTTGGACCACTGCAATGGTCTCCTAATGTCCTCTATTTTCCCTCTGTCTCCCTCCAATTTATTCTTTTTGTAGCAACCAAGATGATACTTCTAAAATATAAAATGATATCCCTTGTTTACAACACGACTCTCCACTCTTCATCATTACAGTAAACATATATTGTAATCCATAATGAGAAAGTTTAAATGAAGAAGAAAAGATAGCAGACATAGACAACTCTTTTGAGATTTGCTATTAAGAGGAGCAGGAGGACTGTGGATAGATTACAAGCAAAGTGAGGTCAAATCTTTTTTTTTCCCCCCCAGTGGGATCATATTTGTAAGCTGGTCTGAAAGTAACATTGAGGAAGGAGAATGTGATGGTGCTGGAGAGAGAGGAGATAATCTCAGGAGCAAAATTCTTGATGATGTGAGTGATTTGGGACATGCTAGGGCAAGTGTAGCTTTGTGCATCATGTGTTGGAAAGAGTCCACTTCACTGAAAATGTACTTAAAAATGGATTCATTCGTAAGGGTCTTTCTGCAAGGCAAATAGAGATATTTTTTGTTTGTTTGTTTTTTTAAGAGCTGACCTATACTTGTACATTGAATATGGCTACTGAAGAAAGGGGATTTTTTTTCACAAGCACGTGGTTCTACTTTTCCATATTCCTATTTCTATTTATGGTAGTAAATTTTTTTCTCAGAGTCAGCTGCCAAGGCATTGATCAGGGCCTTCCATTACCTTCTTTCTCTTATATGTTTGGAGAACTCTTATTCAACTTATGGAAAACCACTGGGGCATCCTCTTCTTTGCAGCCTTCTGTGATCTTCGTGGATAGAACACATCATTAGGATGCTCAAATCAGGCTGTGTGAACAGCACCATTTGTAAGTTATCTTTTGGTCACAAGTCTCAACCTGATACTCTCGGGGATTCTGGACTTTGTTTGCCCAAGAGTGTGTTTAAAACACTGTTTTTAGATACGTTGCCAACGTTTTAAAAATGAAAATGGCATACCAAATTTTTTAAAACTCCAGTAACATATCTGGCATTCTTGAGAAATGCAGAATGGGAACCACCAGGTCCACATTCTCACATGGGAGCCATCGCCCGGAGCAAGCGGGATTCTCACTTTGGACAGACCATGCACTTGCCAGTGGCCCCAGCCCTCCCACTCCCTGTCTGGTTGTTTTTACCCCTAGTTGACTCCGTCATTTCTTAACCAGCATAGCCCCTATGAACAAATATGGGGATGTGAGTTTATGAGCCTCGCCATAGGCCCTACAGGCAGGAACTGTGGCCCATTTGCTTCGTGTGCCCTGACAGCTAGTACAATATCAAGCACATGGTAGGTGTTTAGGGCATGTGCTGAATTGAACTCCCAAGCCCCACACTCTCAGTGTGCACATCTGCATATTCCACTCACACAGTCTTTCTGTTCCTGAATGTACCTTATGTGCCCCAAAGCTCAGTGTTCTTACACCTCCCTCCTTTCCTCTGCCTCAGGGGCCAGGCCCACCTGGTTAGCTCCTGCTCAGCTTTTATACCTCAGCTCAAATGTCACTTTCTCTGGGAGCCTTCCCCAGCACTTCAGGTTAAATCAAATCCTGCTGCAGTGTACTTCCAGAGCATTCTAGACATTCTCTTCATTGCTATTATTAGTTTGTTACAGGCACTGAGTGGTTGCTTAACATTCATTTGCCCCACTCAAGTATAAGCTCCAAGTAGGTATAATGTCCCATGGCCCACTGATGTATCCACCATGTCTCACCTAGTGCCAGAGGCATAGGAAACATGCAAAGTTTACAGGCGTAAAATGAGTAAGTGAACGATCGAGTGAATGAACACTTCCAAGACGTAGCCCTTAAGGACTGTAGAAGCCAGCATGTCAGAGGTGCGGATGTCAGCTGTGCTCTGTGGAGCCCTGTGGCACACCTATCTCAGCCTGGCCAACCATTCCAGCATAATTTGAATATAAGTGTGTCTTTTCTGAGATGGTGAGCATCCCGAGGGAGGGGGGCCTCTTGTTCAATCTTTATCTTCTGCATCTAATACAGGAAACTAGATCAAACACAGAATTCAAAAGAAACATCTATTGACTAGCCAAACTTTTCAGCAAGAGTTCTGTTTTTTTTTTTTTTTTTTATAAAGGATGGCAGCTTCTCCACTTATTAACTTACACATCACACTCTTTCATTACTCAAATCGGGTTATATTCCAAAGCCGAAACAGTGCCCACTACGCATGACTGTGTTGCTGCTATCCTATCAGCTTTGGCCATCAAGTTTCTGTTGGTCTAACGGCCTTATTTGCTGAGTTTTTGAGGCATTTTACAAGTATCATTAACCTCATCATGTTCAATAATTGTAAAAGTAGGAAAATCATTGAGTGTGCACCTAGAAAGACTTATGCTTATGATAGAAGTTAAAGAGAAATGATTTTACATGAGTATGTACCTATCGGGTGTTTGTGGAATGTTTCACTCCGGATAGATGTGCTTCTGCCCAACAGGAAAAGTATCTTATTCATGTGGGGTTTAAAAATATTGATCACAGAAGGCTAAGTTCACAGATGCCTCCTCATCAATGAGCCAGGACACATAATTAGTTGACTAGAAGGCTCACAGGGATTAATTAACAGCTGTGTGTGAAGAGCTTGGTTCAGACTTGTAGCACGAAGGATGGGGGTTCTAGAATGGCCACTTCCTGGATTCACAATTCAGTCACGCAGGAGGATCTGTGTTTGGCTGCGGAAGTTGTTGGGGGCTCTTGGCTCCTCTGTGGACCAGTGTGGGCATGTGCACGTCCAGCTAGCGCCAGCAGAGGGCAGCAGTACGCTGCATGTGTTCAATTTGCATCCTAGATTAGCAAATCTCCAAGGACCTACAAAGAAAGAGGGTGTCCCAGGACTACCCTAATTCCTTTTCACTGGGTGTCAACACTGATCTGAGTCATTGCAAACACAGAGCTTTTATGTTTTGTTGGATTTTGGCTCATCTGAAATAGAGAAATGAATACACAACTAGGAGCTGCCATCACAGACAGGAAGTAACTTTAATTAAATATTGTGAAAGTTGAAAAGTTTTTACAGCTTGAATTTTTGCAAAAAAAAAAAAAATTATAACAATCTCTACAGTAGTTAGGTTCTCTAACAATTGAACTGTACAGTGTGTGTCTATTCAAAAAGTTTTGATAAGAAGGTGAAAGGTTAGTAGATTTAGAGATGACTTCATTTAAGCTGCATCCTAGTACAATGTGAGGCCAGGGCACGTTATGCAATCCAGTCATCCAGAAGCTGTATTTTTCCCCCAACACTGAAATCTTAGTTTAATTTTCCATTTCGTTTTCTTCTTAAAGCCATATTCTGTATTTAGGGGAACATCTTTTATTTGTGAAACTTCTGTGGAGAAGAAAGAGGATCAGAGGGCCAGAATGTCTTTTCATCTAATCAATAGAAATAGAAGCAACAAAACACAAATTATACACATTTTAAAGGCTCTTTGGACTTTCAAGAGAAGTTCTAACCACTGCACATGGCTGACAGATGGGTAGCGTCTGTTGTCAAGGTCTAAGCCGGACACCTTCCTAGCTGACCGTGCATTCCTTCAGAAACAGTTAAGGGGCTCACCAGACAAAATATGGCTTTAACTTGTGTACATCTTCAGGCCAGCGCTTACCACGCGAATTCAGACAACCTTTCTAAGTACCGAGAAGCAATGTGTCCACCTTGCTTACATTTTCCAGTTTTTTATTATTATTAGTCATCATTATTATTTCTCACCATGAAAAATCAGCTTTCTTCCCTCCCTTCCCCTCCCACAACTCCCCTCCCCCACCCACCCCAACCCATAAAAATCACACTCTTGACAGTCTAGTGAAAACCATTGCAAAATCCATATGGGGGCATGCACAGTTGCAGCATTGTTGTAAATGATTTCTTGCTCTACTAGAAAAAGTTACATTGTCTTAAGGTAACAAAACAGTTCTTTTGTGCTTTTCGATTTCTTTGTTGTTTTTTTTTTTTCTTTTTTTCTTTTTCTTTTTTCTTAGAATGTTAGTGATGACTGACGGTTCTGGTGCACAGTTACAATGTACAAGTGAAATGAATATGATTTGCATTGTTAAGGCATCCAATCTGCTGGTTTATATTTACGTGAAAGACAGAGGAAATATACAAGCAGACTTAAGAAAGAAAGTATGTTCATTGATTTCTATGAAGTTTCTCCCTAGAATTTAATGCACAAAATGTGTCACTCCAAAGGGAGAGATTCCATGCATATTAATAGAGTAAAACATCATTAGGGTTGTTTTGTAAGCTTCCAAAGCAAAGGATACATTTTTTTAATCTACAGAACTAAATACTACAAGAATAATATGCTACTATTTTTTTTTTTGCCATATATTGGAAAAAACTTCTTAACTTACAAATAATACAAAAATAGACAATGACTTTTGGGTGGAAATAAAAAAAAACTGAAGCATGGTTTATAACAATACTAAAAATAACTATAAATGAAATGTTTAAAAATCACATTGAAACAGCTAATACAAGTGTAGGTGACCAAACAAATATGCACTTTTCACATAGCAAACATACACAATAAAATAAATCAGGGTGGGAGTAAGAGGAAGAAGGGAAAAGCAATGTACAAATTCGAAAGATAAATACATTATTTATATGGATATTTTACAAAATCCCCTTTAAAACAAAAAGCCTTTTAATGAACTTTGCAAGTATGTGCAAGCTAAAGGTAGTGAGCTTTTTTGTTCTTTGCAAAATATGCAGTAAAATCTTCTTGTGATATTGAAAAACTGTCTTAAGACATTAAAATGTATAAATAGAACGACGACTTTGGCAAAAAAAAAATCACAAAAAAAATCTACAGTATTTATAACTACATACAAAAACACAAGAGCAAAGAAAAAATATCAGGCAAATGCATCCTCAGAGCTTTGCTGCATCTTTGCTATTAATTCTTATTTTTAAGAACACTTCCCAGATAATAAGAGCAAAAAGTCCCATAGAACAGAAAATTGTTTTGGAGGTCTCAGCTTTCTTTTCCTTTCCGCGTTCCCTTTATCTCTTAATTCCAAAGCACTTAACCTGTTGTTCTAATCTGTTACGTTACAATGGTAAGGGTCGACTGATAGAGGCCGTATCTTGAACCGGAAAATTGAAATACCGGCCAGGTTGCTTTTGTCAGCTTTTGGAAGATAGGTATGAAGTCAGCATTTACGGCCACAAACTTTAAACTTGCAAATGGGGACATGTACGTGAGGTTTTGGCTTGTTAACTGGAGAGCAGAGTGTGGAATTCTGTGCCTGGACCCTGTTCCATGAAATCTCAAAGGAGATTCTCACACAGTATGTGTGCCACCAAGCTCTCGAGAGGCCATCGGCTTCAGAAGAAACTGACTTAAGTAAAAGGAGAGAACGAGATCAGATTTAAATATGCAGTTTCAACAATCTGTCTAGAGGCACTGGATTTTCGAGTAGAGGGAAAAATGTGATCACTTACATCGCGTTTTAACGTTCCAGGCTGCATTTATTTACACAGTTACTTAAGACAACAATACAAAAGAGATAAATAAGCTTGCACTGCTAAGGGGTGGCATGTTAAGTTAGATATTGAAAATGCACTGTCTGAGCTAACTACCATTTGATATGCTTTAAGGCGCAAAAGCCGACCCTTAGTTTTTCTAAAAAATCTAACTGGCATTCCTATTCTGTCCCATACAAGCTTTTTTTTCTTTTTTTCTTTTTTAACTTTTTTGTAAATATCACCACTTCATTCTTCCTTTACACAGCTTTAAAAACATCATAAATTAAAACATGGAGTCTTATTTATAGTGTCCCTTATATAGAGCTTTACGGTTTATAAAAGACAAATGATTGCAGAATTAAGCTTAAAAAAAAAAAGAAAAGAAAAAGTGGATTTGCTTTTGTCAATACAGAATAAATATATCCCCCAAATACTTGGGAGGTATAGCTTTAACCAACACCCTGCACTTACAGATCCCTTCCAATTTCAGTATTTGCAAGGTCGGTGATTTTGTTTAAAAATCTGCAGTTATTGTGATTCCTCTTAAAAAGGCCTGAGTTAAAAGTTCCACTCTGGGACTTGTATCAGATTACTCTGTGTAGCAGAATCCAACCTCTTCATTAATACAATTCTTCAAGGCAATTCTTTCACATGGGAGGAACAATCATGCCAGATATCGCTATGGAAAGAGAAGACAGAAGTCAATGTTTTTTTTGCATCCAAACTTCTCACTGAGAAAAATAATAAAGATTAAAAAAAAAAAAAAAACAACACCCGCACACAACTATGTTGTTTGAATATTAACCACAAATTTGCTCTCATCTTCTCTGGAATGAGTTTTTGTTATAAAATATACATGTGCTTTATTAAAAATTATAATAAATCAGCATGTGTATGTGTCTTTAACAGAACAAAATATCCTAAACATCCCTCCAAATCTGATTTCAATTTTAAAGCATAACTGGAAGGCTGCATAGTTTGAATACCACTGGGAAAGTTGCAGCTTCAAACCTTACAAAAGAGTGAGAATTTTCAATGTGTCACTCTTTTTTCCCCTGCCCTTCACGTCCAAAATATAAAGAAGTGGTCCATCTGAAATGAAAGCAATTTCTACAAAAAACATGGCTCTCCCTATGCTCTGTATTAGCACAAAAACTGAGCAACCGAGCAGAAATCTTGAGTGCCTTTGCTTAGGTCCGCAGGCTGGGAGAACGCAATGGCAGCTACAGCAGGCCTGGTTCACTGGGAATATAAAGCTGGGAGAAAGCAGAGCTGGAAGGGGAAGACAAGTTTGGGTGAAACTGCAGAATGTCTTCCACACCACTGCCTCACTCAAGGTTTCTGGAATGGTCTGATCATATTTCCTAGAAAATTGTAGCCTGGGAAAGCTGGGGTGAGATCCTGGGAAAAAAAGAAGGCTGTTTGAGGTAACCAAAAATTTTTCAAAGCATTCAGAGCTCGGAGGTCACCGATAGTGGTATTTAGAGAACACAGAATCAGAGAGGCCTGAGTCCCACCTCTGGCTTTTCTGCTGTGAAGCTCAGCTTCTGCAGCTAGAATCACAGCAGCACTTAGCATTATTGGAGAGGTAAATAAAATGGCATATGTTCTTAGCCTGGGTTCAGGCTCCTAGGGAGGACCTGATACAGGTTAGCTGCTGGGATTTTAACCCATCACATCTCCTGCTAAACTAGCTGTGTGACCTTGTGTTAAGTGCTTAACTTCTCTGGGCTGTATTTGCTCTTACGTCGAATAGGCACCGTCCTGTGTGACACACTTTGTGTGACTGGTGGGAAGAATTAAAGGGTAACTGTAAGAAAGTTAAAACAGGGTGGCAACTTTGAAACATGTCAGGGTGAGAGAGAAGCTGACATTAGAAGCAAGGGGCAGCCATCTTTGGTGATGATGGCTGAGTGTCTTGTCAGGCAGAGTCATTGCTTTCTTTTTATGGCAAATGTAAAAGTAAATTAATGTTCTTGTCAGTGATGACTGCGTCAAGGAAGTGGCCCTCTTCGTTTACTAATGATCGTATCTGGAAGAATGTGTCTTTTTTGTTTAAAAAAAAAAAAAAAAGGCAAATCCCGTACCACAAATCCTGCAAGTGGACACAGGGTGGCCACCCGGGGCTCAGCCCTGAGGCCCCCAGGTTCCTCCGGCTTTCCCACCTCCACCCCTGACATTTTAGATTCAATTAAAATGAAAACCAAAAAGTATTTTGCCAAACACTTTTTCCGTTAATTTTTAAACCCATCTGTATTCACAAGGAAATTCAATCCACATGTTTCTGATTCATTTACACGTAAATCATCCAAATGTTGTTTTGCAAGAGCCGTTTTGCAGCCCAAAAGCTCCTGGAGTCCTTTCCGTAAGCCCTCATAAGCCTTTTTTTCTTAGAAACAGGAAGTTGTCTTTTGCCAAATGCAGACCAACTTAAACCCCCAAAGATTTGGGATCAGTTAGAAATGCAGTCCCCCTAAGATTCAAGTGAGCCCTAGATTTGACTGAAACCGGGAGCTCAGTATTTCAATCCAAGCCTTAACTGGAGAACTCGAGATGCTATCACTCGAGGCACAGGAGGCACAGGGGGTCTTTGCTGTGTGACAGCCCAGCATGGCTCTGCCTCCCCAAGGATCTTTTCATTTGGGCTGGAGGTAGGTCCAGGCATCTTTATTAAAGACAGCGGGAGTTTTAAGCCTGTGGCAAAAGGTGTAAGTCTACTTCTGCTTTCCACCAAAATCTATTCTGTGTGCCTGGCATTCAAGAGCAGTTTCCTATAATATAGTCACACAACTCAGGCAGTATCAATACGAATCAAAGCAAAGGAAAAGGCTAATTTGGTCAGTTGGTCCAGCCAACATTTATTAGCTGGGCTGTGAAAACATCCCATTTGGATGGCCAGAATAATATATATATATATATATATATATATATATATAAAAGCAGGCTTTTGGTACCCAAAATAATGTGTTAGATCCATTAGATTAAACCTCTACTTAGAGCCACATTCAAAGTTCTAAAGCCAAGTTAATTGATGTGCCAGTTCAGAGCTAACAGCACGTTTTAATTTGGACTATCAGGGCTGCAAACTCCACCGCCCCAAGAGCCCAGGCTGCGAACAGAAGTGAGCAAATCCTCTTGGTGGGGAAATGAGGATGGAAGGGAGGCTGACAAGGGCCTGCCTGGGCAGTGACTCAGCTGCCAGCAGATGCCACTGGGCATCAATGCCTTGCTCACAGCCACTGCATCCTCTCAACTGTTTCAAGAGAAGCTGGAGATGAGGATTTTTTTTAAAAAAATGAAATAGCCCAGTTTATACATGCTAGCCAAAAATTGAAAATGAAACTAAATATATCCATGTGGGCATCTAGAGGGTGGGTTTGGCCCACTCCCACTTTCCTCCCTCGCCTTCATCAGCCCACAGCCTTCTCTGAGAGTCTAATCAGAGCTATGGAACCTCTCTTCAAAAGAGGTTGTGATGTGTTGGCATGTGGTGCTGAGTGTCCTGATAGGAATCTTCATGCACCCCACTTGGGCAAGTTAGCATGCCAGTTGCATTTCTGGAACATTCTAAGGCCCATGTGTCCTACACCCAGAATTTTGCATGTAACATCAAAGGGTTACAGTTCTCTGAATCCCAGTTGTGACTTCTTAAACTCCAAGGGCAGAACACTTGCTGTTGAATAAATGATGGGAAAATATCCCTGCCTGTGGCCTCTGAGCCTGGACATCTCCAAAGAGGCCCTTCTAATAGACAAACTCCACTGCACAACGGCCTGAAAATCTTGAGCTTTAGGAGTTGTTTTTATATCTGCTGCAATCTGAAGATTAATGATGTGGGTGAGAAGGATGGGTGTCTGGAGCTTGGAATGTTCCAGAAATGGTGTTGGCATGCTGACTTGCCCAAGTGAAGTGCGTAAAGATTCCCATGAGGACACCACACTCTCAGTACCATGTGCCAAGACATCACAAGACCATGGTGGCTCTGCCGTTTTCCCCAGCAGCTAGACGATCGTGTTCTCTGCTGGAAGCTCAGAAAACTATCAATTTGAGAGGCAATGCATTTTTCATTACAGTTCCCACATTTTTGCTAAAAACAGAGACAAGATAGTTCTGCAGAGCTGGGAAAGCTTGGAATGAAAGGGTGGAATGTGGTCTTCCCCAAACTGCCATATGTGTAAGAATTATGAGCTAATCAGGAACAGGGGGATAAGTGGGTGGGGAGATCTTGCACAGGCTGAATATGTGCATGAAGAACATGACAATTCCATAGACTTTGGTACTGGACCGCTTGGTATCTAGGGTTGAGAAGAGCCAGCCTGAGCTTTTGCAAGGTGGGAAAGAAAAAAAATCAGTATATGGATACTATTTTTTTGAAATTACTTTTGTTTTTGATTTTTTTATGCATAGACTCTTCAGGACCTGGCTAGGGTTTAGAATCACTACACATCAGTGGGGATTCCAATAGCATGTGACAGCCTTCTAGGGGATGCCTCTCTCTTGAATAATGAAGTCCTCTGAGGCCTAAATTACATGAAACCCAAGCTCTAAGCAGCATAAGCTTCAGGAGAAGGGAGAGGAATCTCCATGGACAAAGACTGAGCAGAGTTGGTGACTGAAGTCTTTGGATCTTGAAAACAGACACACTTAAGTAGTCTGGGACCAGGATTTAATGACTTCACCTAGATAAGAGTAGAAAGAGGTGTCTCTACATTTTTCGCTTTCAATCCAAAATATAGTTGCATTTTCCGAAGTTTTTCATATGATGTTAAGTATTCTTTGTATGAAGAAAAGGATTCTCTAGGCAAATAAGTTTGGCAAACTAAATGAAATAATCATTTTTATTTAACTGCAGGATGCCCCAGTGACTTTAATTGTGGATCTCCAAGATGGTAATCCAGTGAGCACCACTTTCTAAATTTTTTTGACTACTATATTTTTATTTTTTTAATAGGATATTTGGTGAGGCTCCACAATTTGAGACTAGAATTTTTTCCAAATAAATAAATAAATAAATAAATAAATTCTCAGATATATGGTAACTTTTCAAATGTTTTACCTATCTGGGAGAGAAAGCCAGTTGGAATCATGATAGAATCTGTGAATTAGAGAAGATATGTAAAGGAACAGAACTTATGATGGCCAAGTAAAGACCTCGGCGCTCAGTCTTATCCCTGCGTCTTGGCACCTATGTTCCAGGTTACTGAGCCGCGTAGCGGTCACCACACATTATCTGGGATACATCTGCCTCTGCTTCTTGGCTAAGGTTGTCCTCAGCCCTTCTGCTGAAAATACCTCTTTCCCCCATCTCCCTGGGCCTGAATCCTACTTGCTCCTCATGGGGGCAACCTGTTCCTTGAGCCTGTTCTGACGTCTTCATCTTTCTTTCCTCTCTACTTCCACAGCTGGGTGCCCAGTCTCTCCCAGACAGATCTTTCTTATTTACTTTGGTGTCATGTCTCCCCTCATACAGGGAAAGATTTTTAGGTCAGGATTTTGTAGCCCTGCTGGGCCTAACCTAATGGCTTGAATATAGAAATGTAATGTAACATGGGGGCTTCACATAGTCCAGTCAATCTGGGCTGAAAGCTCAGGCTTCCTTGTTTGCTAGTTGTATAAAGGGGACAAGCCAACTTCGCTTCACTCTTAGTTTCCACATCTGTACAATAGGGACAATAGACAGGCCACCTTAAGGGTGGCTGGGAGCCAGGCTGGAAAGAAGCCCTCCCAGTCAGTGGCCGTTTTCACCATTATCTCCACTGTGTGACACCGCAGTGCTTCGTTCTTGGGGAATAAACATGCATGTAGTAACCAGAGGAGACTAAGGAAGTGCTGTTGGGGAAGAGGTCTTTTAGGAGTTGGCTTTAAAAAACAGAACCATGTACAGTTAACAGAGTGGGAGTTGAAGGTAAATAGGCCTTTAAAACACTTAAGTGGCCTCAATGTGTCACCTCTAATCTTGTTTACCTGGTCAGTTTGCTTACCCAACTCTTCCTGGTCACTTGCCCTGTCTTAATGATTCCAATTCTGAACTAGGTGGGTCCCAACGAAGTAGGTGCTACTGTGACATTAAAAAGGAAAAAGGTGGAATAAAACACTTCAGAGATTCTTACCCCAATTCTATAACCTGCCTACATCCATTTTTTTTTTAATGGTAGAAATAGAGTTTGGAAAGTTAAAGATGAAGTAATTCTAGAAGCCCACTGTCTGAATATCACCTTTCTCAGGGGAAACCTCTATGGCCCAAGAAAGAGTGCCCTGAAAAAGTGCTGCTGCCCACCTAAGGCTGGGTCCTCTTTGCCCTGCTGGAGATTGTGTGCAGAGGTGAAGGGGCGAGGCCCAGAGTGTGGGCCCCCCCTGCCAGCACAGCGCCCAGGGGTGCAGTGGGCAGGAAGAAGAGCTTAAAGTGAGATGTTTCCATTAACTTGACTTTAATTTTTCCATTTGTATGTGTATCACTACCGCCGTCTCAAAAGTAGGGTATTTGGTATATGACAGTATGGGCAAAACAAAAACAGTTCTTTTTACTTTTCCTTTTTTATTTTTTTTTGAGATGGAGTCTTGCTCTGTCACCCAGGCTGGAGTGCAGTGGTGCAATCTCAGCTCACTACAACCTCTGTCTCCCAAGTTCAAGCAGTCTCCTTCCTCAGCCTCCTGAATAGCTGGGACTACGGGCAAGCGCCACCACGCCTGGCTAATTTTTGTATTAGCAGAGATGAGGTTTCACCATGTTGGCAGGCTGGTCTCAAACACCTGACCTCAGGTGATCCCCCCACCTCGGCCTCCCAAAGTACTAGCACGACAGGCGTGAGCCACCACGCCCAGCCCATTCTTTTTATAGTTGTTTCATCATGCTCAATAGTCAGGGCAATAGTCAGGGCATGAGAAAAGTCTCCGTGACACGTGTTCAATCAGAAGGAAAGGGCAGTGTCATTCACAACAGTGAATCCAGCACAAAGTGTGTCCCTGAGTCAGACCTCAAACCTCTTACTCTGTGGCCCTGTTAGGAAAGGTGACAGAGGCCCAGACTCGGCAGTTATTAATAGAAGTGGGGACAGTCTCTGTACTTCTGGGATCTGTAATTGGGTAAGAATTGGGTGTCCTGGGAGGATAAATGCATAAACTTTGTATGTGTCCCTGTCCTGAAGCCATTCCATCATTACTTAAACATGCACATACCCTCATCCAGATCCTGGCTTTCAGGTGGTCACCAGGTCTCCTGAAACCCAGGAGGTCCTAAGATCTGGGCCCAGCACCTGTTTCCAACCACCTCCCGCTCCCTCTTAGGACCACAGGGCATGAGAAGACATCAGGCCTCCTGGGAGCTGCCCACTTCTGTCACTTCTGGCCTGTGACCGAGCCACTGACCTTCCAATAGTGGGGGCCTTTTCTTCCCCAGTGCTTCCCCTCAACTGCTGATTATAATCCCCATCATATCTTGTTTCTGATGTCAAATCTATGTTTAGCAAGGGCTGAGATTGGCAGCTGAAGAATGGTAAATTTCTGCTTTCCATATGTATGATCATTATTTAAACCTATTATAAGTTATGTTCGCTCATGCATCATATCCCTCGTTTGCCAGCTGGAGGTGTACTGAGGATGACAAAGCATTATTTTTAGCTGAAAAAGGATCAGATTTGCAGGAATAGGTGGCTCTACTTTGTGGGGGTGGGCATTTTCTATCATGAGTAATATTGCCTGAAATGTAGTTGCACAGGCAGGTTTTTGCTCCTCTTTCCTCTAAAGAGATGGATTTGCCACTGTATATTAGAGTGGGGAAGAGTGGAGTTCTCTGTGGGGCACTGAGTCTGGCTGTGCTGGGCAGATTTGCCAGCAGGGTTCTGAGGAGTGTCTTGAAGAGTCCTTCTAGAGGAAGAAAGACAAAGTGATTGGGTGCTCAGGCTCTGGGATCACATGGCGTGGGTTCCATTTTGGCTGTACTTTTTTTTTTTTTTTTTTTTGAGACGGAGTTTCATTCTGTCACCTGGGCTAGAGTGCAATGGCATGATCTTGGCTCACTGCAACCTTACCTCCCAGGTTCAAGTGATTCTCCTGCCTCAGCCTCCTGAGTAGCTGGGATTACAGGCGCCCACCACTACACCCAGCTACTTTTTTTGTATTTTTAGTAGAGATGGGGTTTTACCATGTTGGTCAGCCTGGTCTTGAATTCCTGACCTCATGATTCATCTGCCTCAGACTCCCAAAGTGTTGGGATTACAGATATAAGCCACCATGCTCCACCATGGCTGCACTGTTTATTAACCATGTGACCTGAATCAAATTGAGCCTCAAGTTTCCTATCTGTACAGTGGGACTAGTACTGACAGCATGGGGTCTTCAGGAGAATTACTATATGCTTACCACAGTGTAAACCTTCCAGTACAGAGTGTGTGTAGTTAAGTGTAACTAGGCATATATTTGTACTTAAGAAACCGGGCTGAGACATCCCAGAAATGTGCACTGCCCTTCTCACCCCTCCCTGACCTCCAGGCTGACCTCCATCAGTGAGATGCCAACCACGAAGGGAAGGCACTGTGGGAACATTTGTATGGCTGGGCTTAAGGGCACAGACCCTGATGGGGCTTACATTCATCTCCACCATTTACCGACTGTGTCTGTGGTCAGGTATTTACCCTCCTTAAGCTTCCATTTTATTATCATCTGTACAATGAAGACCAGAATAGCCCTCATATATGAGGAAGATGTGAGGATTAAATCATATAAAGTCTGCTCCATGCATAGAACAGCTCCAGGTCTACTGTTCAGTGCTCAGTAAATTGTGGTTGGTTAGTTTATTAATCTTATTTCCCTACAAGCTACCTCAGGAATCCTGGCTATGTCTCTTTTACCCCCTCTGAGTAATAAAGTATTTAGGAGATTAATGTTTGAGTTTGAAGCCAGCTTCTGCCACGTATCAGCTGTTAAAAGTCAGGCAATTTCATAACCTCTCTAACCTTTAGTTTTCTTATCTGTCAAGTAGGGGCTATGAGTACCTACCACACAATCCTGCTGGGGGCAATGAATGAGGTTGTGCAGGTCTCAGCATAGGACACACAACACAGTGCTGAGTTCATAAGAAAAATGTAGGAAAGGGTATGCTCAGTTTTTAAAAATGGGTAACTTTTTATTAATGAATGAAAAGGTCATCTCAACTCTCAGCAACTATTTTATTTTCCATATTCCATGGTGGGAAAATGGTTGAACAACTTTGATATGAACCAGAATAGTCTAGTGGTGTTCTGGCATTTCTTAATCCCAGTAGGAAGTCTTTGGCTTTTGTCTATGATGCTCTAAATTCAGGGCTCTGATGAGGTTATGGCTCACCCCCTCCCTGTTATCAGCCCCGCACACGTTCACTCTGACACAGGCAACAGGAAGGGAAGGTTGAGTGACCTACTTCAGGAAAAGGCCAGTCCCGGGAGAGACCCTGCACTGGAGAACTTGCTAGAGTCCACAAAAGACTGATCTGATAATGGCGACAACAGGGCGTGAGAGAGGAGAAAAGAGAAATGATGCTGTTAGTCAGTAGAAACAGTATTCCCAAGCAAATCCCGGGCCTGAGCAGAATTGCTGGAGTTGGAAAGAGGACTTCTTGAGCACCTCCAGCAGAGGAGAGACGAGTAGGGTCAAGGGCCAGGGCTGAGGAGAGCAAACACAAAGGAACAAAAGAGATGAGGGCAGAGAGAAGCAGTCAGGCCTGAGGCTGATCCCCTCAGCAACGGAGATGCATCTGCTTCAGCCCTGGGAGGGTGAAGTCAAGGCATTGGATCTGGATTGGTAGGTGGGGCCTGGGGCTTACCTTGCAGGCTGTTCCCATTGGTGCTGGTGCAGGTGGGAGGGGGGGAGGTCTGGGGTCTGACGACTGGTGCGAAAGCACTCTTCTGTTTCACGGCTGAGACCATGTTGGCTGGTGAGAAGGAAAAGATGCCCGAGGAGCTGCTGCAGTTGGAGGGGAGGCTTGTGGAGGAGGCCATGGTGGGGCTGGATGGCACTACTGAAAGGGGTAATGGGAAAGGAAAAATCAGGGCCGCTCATGGCATCCTGAAGCAAAGAAGCTCAGATCCAACCTTCACCTAGCCACCTTGCTCTGTCCTGCTCAGATGATACTTCTAGCATGAATCTTCCAGTACAAACCTTCCCTGAACTCTCAGGCTCTTGTCCACTTTGATCATACAGAACTTAGCATGTGCTACCTTTCATTGATGGGGATCTTTTATGTGTTTATTGTGGGGCTACTGTGGGGTCATCAGCAGCAATTGCCATTAAGGGAAAATAACCCCTGGTCAATCAGCCCAAGGCACTAATCAATCCAAATGCACTGAGTGCCTTTATGGGGCAGAACACAGAGCTTCCATCCTCAGAGTATTCCAGGCCAGGAAACAAAAGTGCAACCCCCTCTTATGAGGCATAAAGTAGCACAAAACCGTGACAAAGGTAAACATAGCCATCTCAGTGGAGGCAGGGAAGTGATATCAGAGAAGACTTCATAGAAGAGGCGTCAGGGGATGCAACCCAGGCAGACCCTAAAGTAAGGTTCTAGAAAAGGGGGTGGGGATCAGGGGAACAGAAAGAAGCCAGCTTGAGAGGATGGCCACCAGACTGCCACATGCAGCATTTGTGAAAAATGCAGATCCCTAAGTCCAAGTTCCAAATTCTTTATATCCCCCATGGAGCTAGACATGAATGTCTGGGAAATAAGCAGTAGGCTGGGAGTCTTACATAAATATTCATAGTTTGGTAGTAGTAGGGATGCAGATAACCAATGATAGGAGAACTCTGGCAACTCAGAGAAAACCTAGCAGCTGGGGGATATGAAAGAGATTGGTAGATGTACATTCTCCACTGACCATAATCCTCTTGGCCTAGACTCTCTCTCATCTTTTGCTCCAAGCTAATAATCTCTTGGTTACTTTAGGAGACAGAGATTTTACCTACGCTAAGTCAAGACTAATATTTTTATACACTCACTTTCTATGTCCTCCATTTCCTGCAGGAAAGTATGTATCCTGTCTAATAATTGTCAGGCAGTAAATTCACATTCTAGATACTTTCATCTATTTTATTATTTTATCATGCAACTTAATAAACATCATGTATTACTTTATCATTCATAAGAATCTTCACATCTTTTCCATCTTGTCATGGGCAATGCAACCTAAAGTCAGGGCCTATCACATATTTTTTACACCTGAGTCAGCGAAGCAAGCTGGGGCTCATGAAGTAGTGTAGGAACTTGCCCAAGGGCCATCACTAGAATGTGCTGAGGTGAGGAATCATGTCCAAATTCAGAGCTCTTTCTGCTAAGCTACCCTGCAAAGGAAACAGATCTCCAGTGGGAAAAGCCTCGTTCCCATGAGCCCATCAGAGTCCAAAGAGCTGTTCAGGTGGCCTTATTCTTTGGAAAGTTAGGAAAGTGGGAATCCAATTGGTCATGGCAATTGCCATCAGGGGGAAAATGACCCCTTCTAATCAGCCCGAGGCACCACCCAATCCACAAGCACTGAGTGCTTTATGGGGCAGAACACAGAGTCACCATCCTCAGAGTTTTCACAAACATTTTTCTAAACTGTACTTTTTCTTTTAATGAGACCAGCATTTTTATACATCTCTGAGGATTTGTAAATGCGAAAATACGCTCAATAATAACACCCATTTAAATTGCAAAACTCCTGCACAGGAGGTTTGATTTTTAAATATTCCTAGGCTTGAAATCCTGCTGGTTCACTGAGGAAGGCAATTAATCTCATTGGCAAATGCGATCATTATGTGTATTTAGAGGTGGGGAGTTTTGGGGGGGCAGTTAACAGAGGAAGGGGTAAAATATAGTCGAGCAGCTCCATTTGTTATAACATTATTAGTTATCAGCCACCACACCAGAAAGTGTGTTCACCAGTGGAATGTCTTATTTTTTTATTCCATCGGAATTTTTCAACATGAGTGCTTTATGAATAATTAAATATTACGGAGGCAAAAATTCAAATCAACTGGGCTTTGTGTTTATTGTTTTATTTGCATTTGTGCAGATAAAACCGTCTCATCTGAGGGCCTATTTGAGAATTTAATACTATATTTGTGAGCACTGAGAAAATCAATTAATGGGAATTAAATGTTCAAAGTTTCACAGTCTGACAGATGCAGTCTCAGGCTGAAGCTGCTGAGTGTCTGCACAGACTTGAGGAGGAGAGCAATGCAAGCTCCTAAATTAAATTGCTACCATATAGCAATTAGTTTATTGATTTAATTAAGAATGCCACCTTTTAATTTTCAGGTCATGATTGAAACATTTTCTGATTGAATAAATAGGAGGACACTGAAATGATAGATCTCTATGAGAAACAATCTTTTGATAAGTCAAAATCTAATGTGACACTGATCCTAAACATTGACTCGTGAGTAGACAGACATAATATATGCAGATTATTTGGGGAATTGTAAATGTTCAACAAACTGCTGATTCCAAACAAATAAGGTAGAAATGTATAATTTTGTGGACCCTGAGCAGAAAAATTCACCCAGAAGTAAAAGTCTCTAAGTACATTTTCAGAAATAACTTCTCTTAAAGGGCAAGAATGATCTTTCCTCTTTCAAAGAACTAGCACAATCCACATTTTAACTGTGAGAGAGGGCATCATTTGTAATATTTTGGCCAAGACTCTAAGAAATCATTAATATTCTTTTATTTAATGGCACATCCATCTATCCTTCTACAAATATCTAAGAGTTTGGCCCCATTTTACACATCAGAAGAGTTATTCACAATGTCCAAGATGAACTTCATCTCGGAGAGCGATCAGGAAGTTGTGAGGACTTGGGTTATGACCTTTATAGATAAGAAGTCCAGTTCTCTGACGTTCTTTAGAAGCAATATAAATGTAGCAAAAATTTTTTAAGCCCAACTTCTTTAAAGCAGGGACAAGGCAGCAAAGAACAATTTTTTGTATATACATATATGTGGATTTCCTTTATTTTTAAAATCTTGCCAGATTTCTGGAAAAAATAAAGTGTGTTTTGATTTGTTGTTTTAAGTATACCCTAAGTACAAACAAAGGGGAAAAATCCAAGCATTAAAAAATAAAGGAGTCATATTCCTGAAGGGAGAGAGGTTAACTTTTAGACTATTATTACTATGTTATACCACCACCACCACATATTATCATCTTTGCATCATCATGATCATTAGATTAGCTGAATGTGCCTCCATGGGCCAGGCATCAGGACAAGCTCACTACATGGATTATCTTCAGTATGTTTCTCAGCACTGGATAGGGTGGGTGCTAGTTCCTTCTCCATTTTACAGATGAGAAAATTGAGGCTTAGAGAGGAGATGATCTTGCCTCCTTTTATGTAGCTAAAATGATCAGATGAAATAAGACAAAACTAATAGATGTTTTGGGCTTAAGTAGATGACAAATATGGTGTCCTCATTGTTTGCGGGTTTTTTTGTTTTGTTCTGTTTTTTGACACAGGGTCTTGCTCTGTCACCCAGGCACTGGAGTGCAGTAGCACAATCATGGCTTACTGCAACCTTGAACTCCTGGGCTCAAGCAAACCTCCTGCTTCAGCTTCCTGAGTAGCTGGTGGTAACTGGTAGAAGTGGGAGTCAACCCATCTCCATCTGACCCTGAGCCTGGGTTCTTGAAGCGACCTCATACAGCTGCTTTGGATGGTAGCAACAGTCTGACTGTTAGAGAGGTTTTGTAGGAAGGAAGGTGAGCACTGGAGAGCAAAGACTCCTGATGGAGATGATGGTGCCTTCAGCAGTATCACCCAGGGCTGTGCCTTGCAGGATGGAAAGATGGAGGCCCTCAGATCGAGAAGCCCTGCCCAGTGGGCCACATGGTACGATGCCAAGTTCTTCTAGCAAAGCGTGCAGGAACACAGGACACACATCACTACTTACTGGCATAGGGCGAGTTGGCAGCTGAGCCGTTGAGGAAGGTGGGGGAGCCGCCCAGATTGGACATGGCGGCCGAGCCGTAGCCGTTCATGCTCGTGGTGACGGAGTTATAGTTGGTCTGCTGGGGGGTGGTGCTCGGCACGTACCCGTGTGGTGATACGCTGCTTGAGTTGCGGGTGAAACCTGAGGGGCGGGGGCAAAACGGGCGTGAGGGTGGCATTCAGATGGTGGCAGTCCTGGAAGACTGGGGGAAGGAAGGTCTCTGCTTCTGGCCCCCTCGCAGCAACCCAGAGGGAAGGGATTGGGTGATTCATGTGCGTGGGTTGGTGGTGCTAGCTCTGTGATTAAAATGGGAAGCGAGCAAAAGACACATTTCTTAGGAGATCATAAATACTTAGCAGGGCCATGAGAAGTGGCACTGCCGGGCCTATAAATTATCGTTTTAGAGCAGAAATAAATCCCTATCTAAGAGATGTACCCTGGAGTTAACAGGTTCCTATTCCCTGAGCAAGAATGATGTGCTCTGGGCCCTCAAAACTTTAATTCCATCCCTCTTTGCGATCTGTCATTCATGGTTTATGGTGAAAAGTCAAATGCAGAGAGATGGTTAAATGCATGCATCCTTTCTAGCTCTCTATGTGAGATTACCAGACGTGATAGCTAGGGCCAACATTGTACAATACTATCTTATACACACAAACTAAGAATCTCCCTTTGGGGATGAAAATAATTTTTTAATATAAAAATTGTTCATGATCAATAAATGAGGAGATGGGGTGCTTAAGGTTGAGAAGGGAGAGGGAAAAGGGGAGAAAAGAGAAAAGCAAGCTTCTGACCCTGATTGGTGGCTTGTGATGCCTCGGAGACATTCACAGCCAGTTGTCCACTGAATGAATTCACACCCATCATCCCTGCATGGACCGAGGTGTTAGCAAGGGCCGGGAGTTGGTTGTGGTTGCGGGGAACACTGTACAGGGCCTCTGCAATGTCAGCCGCTCTCTTCAGAATGATTTCCTGAAAAGTCAAAGGAATATCCCCTTTAGCTAGCCCCCGTCATATTTCCAATACCTTTTACGAGTGCCAGGCACTGTGCTCAGGGTTTTCAATGGTCAGCTGCATTAACTTCTGTGACCCTCCTGACAAACTGTTACATTAGTCTCACCATCATCGTGCCCGTACCCCAAATGGGGAAACTGAGGCTTGGAAATTAGAAAACCCCACCTGAGGACACTCACCTATGTAAGAACAGAGCTGAGATTCATAACCCCATTTGTCTAACTTTCAACGTCCATTATCTCAACTATGCCTTCATCTTACCCCTACAGTCCATACATGACAGTCCATACAACGTGGCGTTGTCCATCCTTCCCCATAACATGTAGGAACTCTGAGGTTACTCAGGGAAAGAGGGAGAAAGAGAGGCTGCAATTCATCTCCCCCGTTGACGTTAAGGGAAGGTCGCAGATGACTACCTGCATTCCTGAGTATTAATGGGAATGTGTCCCCCAGACATTGACTCAGGTGACATGAAAAAGGAGTAAATGGTTTGTCAGGCTGTTCCCTAAGCTATGTGAATCCTATACATGGAGTTCTATGAAACAGAAGCAGACATACTACTCAGGCCTTGTTATACTTTTTAGAAGAAGAAATTAAACCCTCTTTCTCTTCCTAAATTTGCTCAAAAACCTGAGAGAAATAAAATAAAGCACCAGTAACTCTCCTCTTCAATTATGAAGTATGTTCCCACTAAAGATTAGTTTTAAATGGAGCACCTTTTCTCATATGGAAAATGATTCAGTAGAAAGGGCAATAAAAGGTTTACGAAAGAGAGAAGGATTGACTAGTCTTGCAACATGTTATAGCTGAATTACTGATACTCTTAAGTCATGCACATGGCTTTTATATTTTTTGTGCTTTCTCGTTACGATACGGAATCTGAGATCTGTAATCGCATACGGAAGTGCACACAGGCTGGAAACGCACAGCGCTCACCTGGTTGTTGTGTGGCATCCCATACAGGGCTTCTACCAGATCCGCAGCCCTTTTCAGTATCACTTCCTGTCAAGAGAAAAGCAGATACGATCCTTTGAGTGAAGGCAGGTTGTCGTTATCTTTGGACATGAACACGTTCCAGTCCCTCTGGCCATATTGCCAAGGCACCGCTATAAAGGCCGTAGCTTGGGGAACCCCAGAATGGCGTTAAATCACCGATTTATCCCTGTTCACATACACACTTAATTGAGTCAAAAGGTGAGCATCATTGGTACCGCAAGATAAAATACATCACTCAATAGTCTGCCATAGGCATGATAAAGCACTCATATGTTTATTGCTGAATACAATTCCTAGGTCATTTACTAGATTACTACAATCGATGTCATTCAGTGCATGGTATGAATCCCTAAGATGTGTTTATTTTGCACTTAATTGCTTATTCCAGGAACCATGACCTTATCAGACAGGTCATTTTCGAGGGATTTCCAATCAATCTTCAGCTACTAGAAGCATATAGTATTAAACTTCTTTTGTTTGTCTCTCTTGGATGGCAGAGCCATAATATAAGAGGGTGATTTAGGAAACTCACATACTGAGGCAGTGTACTGTTTGTCAAAAACTCTTACAAAAGGATTCTACTGTCCTCAGAAGCCGCCTCCTCACCAATTTTTATAACTGGCAGTGTCTATGTCTTTTATAGAAATGATTTGCTATTTCAGTATTGTTTGTCATTTCTCCCATTTACTCATTCATTCTCATCCTACATACATGCTCAGCTGCTCATTCCAGTCGGAAAAAAAAACTCCCTCTTTTTACTTAGGTGGGCTTCCATATTTAGCTTGTATGCTTGGTTCTAATAATAGGGAGTACTCTACAAAAGTCAGTGTGGTGTTAATATTTTTGTTTCTAACTAAAATCATTCTCTCTTCCTTTTTCCCTAATTTTCTACGATTTCTACAGATTTACTTATACTAGAATGTGAAAAGGAAAGCAAAGTTAAGCCTGACGTATGTAAAAGTAGGGGCTTATCAGAGCATCAAACCTAAGGGTGTGGTATGATCATCAGAGGTGATTTGCAGGAAGATATGTTGAACATTTCTGGCTGTGGATAAAGTTTCAAACAGAAGTTTAACTTTAAATATTTTACACAATAGATTTCCACATAGAGAAGCAGTGCTGTTCAATTTTCATAGACTGAGACACCGATCAGAAAATAGGGAGATAATCGCATTCATTTTGCTGTCACCATAGCCTCTTCAAAAATCCTTGAACAACTCTTGAAATGACAAGCTTTTAGAAACATATTAGCATTTTTCAATTTTAAATTCTCTAGAATATAAGATAAAATAATTGTCATACTACAGTAACTACTTATGACATACCTAATGTCCTAAATTCAAAAATAAGATAGAGGGGTTTACAGTTCTCAATAAACACATATGCTTGCCTTAAGCTGATAGACCCCCTTTATGAAACAGTTTAGTTATTTTTCATGTAGGAAGTAAAGAACATTATATAATCAGAGGGGTTTGAGCCAATACATCTGAAATCATTTCTTTATTATTTAATATAAGCTACAAGCTAATTTACCACTTTTTGTTTGCAGTACTGTCTGACCACAGAAGTTAATAATTTACTATGGTATGGGCACAGTATATCCTATCCCCAGATCAAATTCAGCCTGTGTTGCGTTCACTAAAACCTCATGGCTTCATCTGGCTCTTAGGAAAGATTAAAACAAAACAGGATCAAGTGAGTTTATTTACTAAGATTTGACTTCTCTAGGCCTATGTTCATTTATTTCTCCAAATAAATATTTATCCCAGTGTTGCAGCTTGCCAGGGAAGGTATTTTCCTTTCTTTCCATTTTGTGGGGGATGGTGGGGGACAAGTCTCCTGTTTGTCAAAAGCATGATGTGACACTGAAAGGAACTGCACTTGTGAACTTGGCTCTTGTAACACTATAATTGGGGACTTAGCGCAATGCTCCTTATTTTAATTAATTTCACAGAAGCAGGGAGGAGGGAGTTCAAAATTATACTCCAAGATGTTTGAAGTTTTCATAAGTCTGAAAAAAATTCCATCTATCAGTATATATTATATATTCTTGGTGATAAAGTTTTTCAATGATGTAATGTACTTGCTTGCTTTTTGTTTTTGTTTTTTTTTTCTCCTTATATCGATATCCAGAGCTCTCATCCCCATTTAATCCTTTGAAAATAAAATACGTCTTGTTTCCTAAAGTAGCATCCTTCTTTGATCCACCATGCTGGGGCATGTTTTTCCATTGAGGATATTGCCATAGGTAGGTCATCAGCACAGCATCACTGCAGGCCAGTAGTCTTGGATTTGAGGAGCATGAACCTGGATTTTTTATACTGTAAGGGACACCCTTAAATAATACCTTGCCCATTATAAAGTATCCTTCACTGTAGTATCAACTTGTAAGGATTTAAGAAAGACTTGGTTCAGCTTTGCCCATGTGATTCAGCTTCTATTAGTTATTTCTGCAAATGGGAAGGAGAAAGGAAATTTCTGGGTCCTCTATGAGTTAGTGCAATGGACCTGCAAGGTGCTTGGATTTCGGTGACCAGAAAATTGCTCTCACCTCCATGTCATTACGCTCCCAGTGAACTAGCCCCCAAGCGTGTTTGTGTTGGGGATCTAATATATTGCCTTTCAATCAGAGCTGAGAGCCACTGAACACACAGACAGAACATGACGAGCAGGTCAGGAAAGCAATAAAGATTTTACAGAGCTGTCCAAGGTGCTAAATTTACTCAATAATGGGTTTGGCACCATAGTGTTAACCTCTCATTTACTACCAGTTTGAGGGACTAAATTGAAGTAGCTGACTTCATTTACCTTGAAATGTATATTTTATGACATTATGTAAGTAGATTGAAAGGGCACTGCAGTTTTAACAATTTAAAGCCTAAAGCATGTTTAAGATGAAACTTGAATATTTATTGTATATTGCACTTAAAGTATATAGAATGTTAAAATGTATTGATTAAATTTGTAAAAGGCATTATAAAAGTGACAGGTAGTATAAAAGATGTATGCTTTTTAAAATCAAATTGATAGTGTATGCTATCTCTTCTGTGGTCACAAGTGTAATTTTTTTGCAGTTTTATATGGTAATTTGAAAAATCTGTAATTTCACATTAGGAAATGATTGAGCCTTGGATGTTAAAAAAAGAAATTTCCCATAAGGGGAAGAGCTGGGTGTTTCATATAATCTTTTGTTTCTAAAATTGTTCTTAAAGTCTTATTTTTTGTGGCATTAGGCAGGAGCACAGTCTAAGGATCCTTTCATTCTAATATGCAATTTTAATATTTCTGAAAAGAAAGAACACTTGACTAGTACTAATATCTAATGTTTCAAGGCATTTATTTGTCAGGGGAGATTTTCTCTTTTTTTTCATAATGTTTAAAACGTCTCCCTGCTTGCAGATTCAAACATAAGAGTAGATATTAGACAATTCCAAGGTAATTAATCCTATCCTTGGATTTTTTTTAAAACCCCTTTTGGGAATAAAAAGACAAACCCTGGTATCCTAAATATTGAAAAGCCCCAGAGCCTCTTTGTAGAGGTAATGCTTGTTCTCCAGTCTACATCCTGAGTCAGACAATTTTTCTGTTCATGGCTTTGGATTTCTTCTCTCTTACCAGTATAAAAAAATGTTTACTCTTCAAAAACAACTTTTCACTGATTGATTTCATCTCACAGTTGAAACCTGGCTTCATCTGTCTTGCTATGACCATAAGTTGATGGTTATATGAGTTGGGGTCTATGGAGAAAAATGTGGATACATTATTCTTACTCTATTTAGAGTCCACAGAAATGTTAGGGAGACTCAAGGAGCAATGGGGTTCCAAGAAACAGTTCAAATGTAGCTAGCATGGATTTTACTTGTATTTTGGAAGCTTTATAATAAAAATGCTGAATGGGCTACAAATATAAAGGTAAGATTAAGATTCAGCTTTACTTTCTACTTTGCAACCCAATCAATTAGCAAATATTGTTTGACCTTCTTCTTGCCCTCGTCATCCTATGTGGATCTTATTCTCCAGCAACTTTCAGGGCATGTTATCTTCCCAGCACTGATCTACAAGGTTTGATGACAGTCACAAAAGACTATTGCCACCATCTGGTCCCACCATCTTTATTCAATCTTCTCTTCCTATATATCTGAAGAACTGCTCTCTATGCTTGTCCTTCTAGCCTAGAAGTAAAACATTTGGCTCCTTTCTATCTCCATACCTTCACTCCTTTTGCCTTCCCCTTTCTTAGGGAAAATGCTGGCTTCAATCTGTGCTCACTGACGATGTCTCTCTCCATCCTCAGAGGCCTGGTACTGAAGGGGATTGCAATGAGGGAGATAACTCTCATTTATTGAAAGTGCAACAAGAACTCAATCAATCTTCACAGAAAGCCTCTTAAGGTATTCTTTCTATTGCCATCTGGCAGATGAGGAAACTGACACTTACAGAGGTCAGCTAACTTTCCCAAAGTTTCCACCGCTGACTAGTGGCTGAGCATGAATTCAACCCCAGGCCTGTTAGCCATGAAAGCCTGGCTCTTGAAAATCACACTGTTCTATCAGAAATAATGCCACCTTCACTGACACCCCAGCTCCTAATGTCTCTCATTCCTCTAAAAAAGAGTGTTAACAATCTTTGTCACCCAGCACAGCACAGAAGTACATACTGAGAGGACATTTTGCTCTGAAGTGTATTCGTCTTCATCCTCCACAGCTAGACTGCAGACTTTTTGAGGCCAGGGATAGGTCTTAATCTCCTTCTCTAAGCTCCTAGCATAATGTTTAGCAAACCACAAATCTTGAGAAATTCATGTTGATGCGTTATTCTAAGATACATTTACTGATTTTAAAAAGTGCGCACTTAATTTGTATGATGAAATGACAAAGTCATATATTTGGCATGGTTTATAGAAGTAGGAGACTTAAATTTGGTGTTCCATTTAGCTACATACTTTTAAATCCAATATATAAATTCCCAAAGGTCAAGTTTTGATCACTGTGAAGTTTTTTTTTTTTTTTTGGTCACTTTTTTATGAATTTGCCCTTTCATTCCTGCTGGCTTAGACTTACATTTTAATTTTGTGATTAATACAATGAATCATGTCTAGTACAGACATTATCTCAAGTTATAGGCTGCTAGCAATATGAGGTTGGTCCTTATGGTCCTCAGCCCTTTATTAGCTGTACTCTTAGGCCCTTGGAAATAGTTAGGTATTTGCACATTCACAGAAAGACATCCTGGTAACCAGGCATATCATGACAAATATGTAGACATAGTTAACTCATCTTTTCTTCTATTTTGTGACATTAAAAATCTTAGGATTATTCAGCATCTGTGGGAATCTTCTCCTTAGCATTTGACCTGAAATCTAGCTAATAAGCTCAAGTTCACTGGCCACATCTAGCCTCCTAGAGTGAAGGGAAAGGTCGTCTAACTGGTCAATACTGGACCCAATTATAAACCCAACTCAGTGTTTTGGGTAACTCAACCCCAGATGAGCAGGGAAGATAGTCTGAACTTTCTTTTGTTCATGGCACATATAGACCAACTCATAAAGATAATAGATACCCATACATGAACACAACATTAATTTTCAAGTTTCAGCATTAGATTTGGAGACTCTGGGAACTCCATCCATAAACTTAAAGCCCAGGGATGCTTCCGTAATTTGGGAGGATAATCTGTGCTTGGTTTTGTATTTATCCAAGTAGAAAATGTTTTCAGGGATGTAGATGGAAACAGGAAAAAAAAAAAAAAAAAAAAAAAAACTACAAGCATCAATAATGAAAGTCAAGCTGAGTTGGGCGATTCCTGAGAAAGAAGCATAATTCTTCTCTGTTGCTGCACATTTCCCTGATACCCATTTATCACCAATCCACTTTGCCTTATCAGGGGATTCAAAATGTAGTGGCCAAATATTAGCAACATACAATGAAGTGAAATGGCAAAATCACGCTTGACGTAGAGATGATACGTACCTATCAATGAAATCAGCATTGATTTCACTGCCCTCCTTCATACAGGGTTTACTGCAGGACCCAGATTTTGAAGTGTACATTCAGCACCTAGGCTTTAGGTCCTAGCTCTTTCCCCACTGGCTTCTGAAAACCTGGGTGACATTACTGATTGGAAAGCCTGAATGCTGAAAAATTGATTGGAAGTTTCTTGCAGCCGATTTCCTGCAGAGCTAGATGTACAATGCAATAAATACTAGTTGTCCTGAGATGTATTTCTTTGGAGGGTAGTTTTATATCCCAACTTCCTTTGTGTTTATTCAGCCAAATGGAAAATTCCACAATGGTAGACTTTGCATTCTAAAAAATCAGTATAATGAGGGCCGTGAGGGAAAGAGTAAAACAAACCAAAATAACACTTGGGCACTGTTTAGTTTCCCATCCTCTGAGACATTCCTCACATTTTTCATTTTTCTTGTAATATGAACTTCTTGAAATAGAGCTTACTGCCGATCATTAGAAGCCTTTAGTGT
This sequence comes from Alouatta palliata, assembly GCA_004027835.1. Classification (NCBI taxonomy): domain Eukaryota; kingdom Metazoa; phylum Chordata; class Mammalia; order Primates; family Atelidae; genus Alouatta; species Alouatta palliata. Next base: position 45,649 of record PVKV010008958.1, read on the forward strand.
CACACTTTAAACACTCTTTACTTAGAAGCCCTATGACTGAGAAGAGTCACTTACATTTAGCATGGATATAATTAAACATGTTTCTGTTGAAAGGGGCATTCTCATTACAGCTAAGGACCACTTTAGAGTAAATTGAAATGGAAAGGAGGAACATAAATGAGGTATAGGTAGCAAGTAGTTACTTCCAGGGAGGCATAAAATACCAAATGTGTAACAATTATATTTTACAACCCCACATTTTAAAGACTTCATAGTATTTTAGTATATAAGAAGATTCAGCTGAAGCTTCGACTGCCCTACAGAGCATTCTAGTGCATACTTGTTGCCCAGAGTCTTTTTAAAAAATGAAATTCTAACCACAGTAAAAAATCTCTAAACATTACCGGAACAAAGGAATTAAATATTTTGAGTCTACTACTATTAGTAACATAGGCCATGGTATCAAAAGCATTCTAGTCTGGAGAATATGCAGCAGGAGGACTTCTTCTGAACCTCTTCTAATTTTAAAGTTGATTTTATGTTCAGATGAGATGACAGCCCTCTTACTTCTCAAACATATTATTATGAACCAGCATGCGGCATGGTTGGAGGTAAACCAGAAAGCTTTGCCTTTGTTAAAAACATGGTGTAGGAGACTCCGAATCATATGAAATTAAACTAGGTTGTAAGCTAATGCAACTGTATCAACGTAAGACATACAAACTTACGTGATTGACTTTTACAGTGGAAAGAGAAAGGCTGTTTTCAAGCAACTGTTATTGCCTCAATGGAAAAAAAAAATCAATGAAAGTGAAATGAACAAGAGATTTTGTCTGAGTTGCAGTTAATACCACTGAAGAGCTATGGATATTAAAAGGTCAACAAATAAATTAGCCAGAGTGTTATGAAATGAATGATTTGGCTCATAATTTTATTGAGTGAAAATTGTTTGCTGCCTATTAGACCAGGTAATTTTTATCTGGTGCCTCAATTACTGTCCCGTAAGCAATAATATAGTTGTAAGAGCTGCTGGTTCGATCGCGTGACCTCTGAGAAGCTGGCTAGGACAGCTGACTTTACTATGATGGATAACTAAGCTTGGGCTCCATGAGGTGCCAAGCTTCCCTTTCCTGCAAGGGGATCTCATAAAAGAAACATTACAGCTTGATTCATTTTACCAAAATGTTCGACTTTTCAAGTGTCAGCAGTTAAGTATAAATTGTGAAACCAGGTATTTCTGAGAACAGTTATGACAATGGCTTTCCCCTCCCTTTTTTTTTTTTTTTTTTTTTTTTTTTTGGTCTCCTGGCATTTTCTTCTAAATGGTGTCATGGTAATTGGTGAATGGGAGCCTGGGGCGCTTCCCGCCACAAATGCAGTGAAAAATGGTGTCTGCACCCTTGTGACTATGACCTGCTTGGAGGTACAGAGCTGAACTTGGTAACCTCTGGCGGGATCTTCTTATTCCAATTCATTGTACTGGTTTAAGACCAACGCTGTGGGTTCGGTCCTGCTGAGTGCCTTGGAAATCGACTTTCTGATCAGGATAAAAGTCTCTGCTTAAAGAGAAAGCTCTGGATGGAGGTGCCTTTTTCAGGGGTAGGTTGTAAAGTCAGCACATGAAACAAAAACGGCCTAGAGTCAAAATTACCCTTGAAAATCTTTTAAGTCACCTTTAAGTCGCCAAGGCCTGGGCTTTTAGAAAACACAAAAAGCCAAAAATTAACTACTTCTGTTTCTCTTTGTCTTCTGGCTGTGGTTTCTCTTTCCCTAAGCCAAGGCTGAATAAATATCTAGCTTGAAAATAAAAGCGCTGCTCAGTAAACAGAGATGTATTTGTCGTGTACGCATACGTGGATGTGGATGTGTGTGTATACAAATGTTTGTGCATTTGTTAGTTGCCTTTGTGAGTGGTCAGGGAGCCTTAGCCCTGAGGCAGTAAGAGCACACCCTGCGCTTAGCTGGTGTCAGACGTGTCAGCTGTGCATCCTAGGAAGCAAGGAATGTTTATTGCATACCTACTGTGAGCCCAGCACTGCATTATCAAGGTACTATATTTTTGGACAGATACTGTAGGGATACTTGAGTGATATGTTCCCATACTATACTCTATAGATACATGAAGGAGGCAAAAATATAATTTGCTTTTGCTTCTTAAACTGTTGAACATGAACATCATTGGTTATTATATGTACCTCCAGACGAACAATATCTGTAAATGAAAATTCTCAAGGCTTTACAGATGGTCCTGAGTATTACTGCAATTAAAATCCACTGCTTCAAGACTGTTGGGGCTTCGAACTTATTATCTAATGCTCCACTGAAGTGTTACTCCAAGCTGAAAATAGTGAGCAAGACGTAAGACCTCCTAGCATCTCTGTTCCTAACGGCTTCAGCCTTTAAGGGGAGGATGTTGGGTGGCTGGAGGTAGAAATGAGTTCGCCCCTTGTTTCTCCTGTCACCTACCTTTGACCTAATGAGTAATTATGTTCAGTGCCCCTCTGTGCAGGGTGTGATACGAAGTAGGTTAAACTTAATCCTCCTTATCAAGAGCTCAGTGCTGAAAAAGAACTTGAAAGAGTTCCAGCGCTGAGCTGTTGGAGAATGGTTGCTGCAAGTCCCTCCCCCAGTGACTGTGCAGCTGAAGAGGGAAAGCATGGCAGCCAAGGTTTATCTGCAGGTGCATGTGAATTCTTCCTGCCACTTCCACCCGGCTCAGCCCTTTATGAGCTAACCTCAGTGTAGGCCACCACTTGCCTCCTTCCCTAACCAAGCTGGAAGGGTTTTAAGATTGTTTTGTAAATTGGCTTTTTTTCCTTAAAATTTCTTAATTCTGCTTAGGAATATAGGCTCTGGATCTGGAGTTGAATAGACTTGGCTCAAAACCATGTATTAGCAGTGAAAACACATGCCTCTGTGTCCTCATCTGTAAAGCAGAGTTAATACCAACACCTGGTTCAGTAGATTATATCTAGTTAGTGCTTATCAGGCAATAGCCAGCAATATTATTGACAGTCCCCACTTACTTTCCAAAGAACTCTGGCAACATATATGCATTCTTACAGTCAACATACATTGCATGCCTTGAGTGCTATGTTTGAGATGTAATCCTATTTTCAAAACCCTATAAAAGACTCTAAAGGGACTACTGGTTAGGAAGTAGGGTAAGTCAGGAAACCTCCACTTACTAGCCGCATAAGCTTGAGCAGGTTACTTGTCCTCTATGAACCTCAGTTTCCTCATCTCTAAAATGGGAAGGAAACAATAACGACAAGCTTTGCCGCAAAATAAGTCAGCTAAAGATAAAATAACTAACCTAAAGCGGTGAGAATTACAACTTTCATGGGGTCATCGGCCTTTTTAGTGAAGCTACCTACAACTTCTTTCCCCAGAGAGATGACATGTGCAGGCATTTGCGTGCACGTATTCATAATGCACACACACACACACACACACACACACATACAGGAATTCTAAATGCAATTTCAGGGTTGCTAAAACTCCCCAGCTGAAAGAAATGTAAGTAGTAAGGGATACCAAGCCCCTAAACTGAGCATATCAAATGGGGAAATGGAATCTGCCTGTAAGTTTTCTGGTGGATTCAGGGGAAGGAGGGGGAAATGGACTGTATTCCATAGTTTGTGTTTTTGACAAGAGAATGTAGAGACAAAATGTTTCCCCGAATCAAATTGAAATGTGTTTTTTTCTAAGAGCTGACTATACCGTAAGATTTGTATTTGCTTCTGTGTTTTTGTCTGAGGGGGTCACTTTCATTTCAGGATATAATGTTAATAGAATTTCCTCAAATAAAAAAAAAAAAGTAAATGAGAGGGACAGCAGGAGCGAGAAAGAGGGGCTAGTGTCAGTGTGGAAGATGAAGATGTTGAGTTTTTCTTTATCCTTTTCTGAATCCCTTAGTCATCCCCCTTTCTGCTAGGAGGCAATGTGGTCGTGCAAAGATTTCTTATTTGTATTTTCACTGATGCGACTGCAGATTTTGAATTACTGATCGTCTTTGCATAAAGACTAAAACAATAAAAGCATAATTAGAATACATTGTATACAGCCAACTCCAGTTTTATTTTGCCCCAGCTCTGTATTTATGATAAATCACTAAAGACGAACACTCTTTAGGGAGGGTGATTTTAGGTCTCGTCTCTCCACTGAGCAAAAACAGTGCCTGTGACTGGAGTCTGAATTTCAAATTTTGCAAGTGTACAGTTGAAGTGAATAATATTTGGCACAATACAGTGCACAACTGAGCCACTAAATGGCTGATTTACTAAATTATTATTAGATGAGCCCTTGCTGTTCCAAATGAAAGTGCAGTCACTGTCTTCCTTCATGGTGTGTTCAAATTGTTCTGTGTTTAAATATTCAGCATGAGGCTAATGTGAACTGATGAACTGAGACTATAAACATTCACTTTCAATACAGATAGAGCGACAGAGATGCAACATATCATGTGGCCCGCAGAGGTGAAAATGATTTATATTTAAGGATGTTGCTGCCTACTTCCATTATTTTAAGGTACTCTTAATTAGCCTGGTGTTTGAAATGACTAATTCACATGTACAGGGAGAGCAGCTTCACGGATTACCAGTGAAGGAGAAGGTACTGTGAGGATTTGCTACCTCTGTATTTCCAAGGAAGCCTTGAGTTTCTTCATGGCGGGCTAACCACAGAGCACCAGCAGAGTAGCGTGTCTGCCAGAGATATTATGGGGCTTGACGTTCACTATGTTTTTGAAGCCCCACCAAAAGGGTCCACAACTCCTCCTTCCCACCATCCACCCCCTGGTGTTCACCCCCCTTATAATCCCAGCCTACTGCACAGCCCACACGGGTACTCCAATCACCATGATACTGGCTTCTTTACTGACACCTGCTGGAATGAACAACAACCTTTTGCTCCTTGGACAAATAGTACCCTCCTCCCTCTTCCCCTTTGAGGGCAGTTATAGGCAAGCACTTAAAATACTGTGATCACTTACAGTAGATTAGAATTTTTTATTGGTGCTGTGTTGCCATAACAACATGAAGACAGCAGATGACTTAAGCTAAGCTTGCAAAGCAAAAGGCTGCTCATCTGGCAGTTAAAATGAATACAGTTCATTTCACAAGTTTCCCATATGGACTCTTAGTGTATGGTAATGAGGAGACCATATGGTGAGAGAAAATGCACTGAGAACAATTGGGTTCCACTGGCTGAGTGGGAAGTTGGGAGAGAAAACCCGGGTGAGAGATTCTGGTGTGCTCTCTGGGTTCAAGGTTTGGCTGAGGTTTGTTTGGGATGGTTGTTTTCCATAGGGGTTTCGCATTTCTTAATCCGTTCCTTAATATATCGGCTGTGTGAAATGAAAAACATCTTGCAAATTTTGCAATATCGTTCATCACAAACTGTCAGCAGTGTTTGCAAATCTGACTTGCCAGATCTTTTAAATGTGTTGTTCTTAAAAGGCAACACTACTAAGTTTTTAGAGAAAGTGCAGGCAAATTTAAGCACTTCTGACAAGCAGAAACATTAACAGTAATCATTTTAAAAACACTTGCATCTTTTGCCTGCATGTTTAGCTGTAAATAATGCTAGAATGTATAAAAGCTTTAAAGTAAAAACGTAATAAATACTTTTTATTATGTTTCATAAAGGATAAAAAATGCTTTGAGCCATGTCTATGTGTTATCTATACATGTGAACATATAGAGATGGATCGCTCCCATTCTCCTTACTACTAACCAGATTGGAGACCTGGGAGGACAGCTTGAAAAAGGCTCTAAAGTCAATTCTGTACTATACATGCTTCATAAAAGATGAATATAAATGCATCAGTTAGACACGGTGAGCTAAATTAGAAGGTCAGGCAGGGCTGGGAGGGCTGAAAAATCACACAAGCAATGAGTGTAATTACTCTTTTTTAAGTCTATTAAGTGGTGGTGTTCTATCAAGGCTCAGGGGTATAGGACATGAAGAACAAGATAAAGTAATGTGTATTTATTACTCCCACTGGATCAATTTGCCAGATATTTTCAGCTCCATAAAGCAAAATACACAAATGCAGCCTTTGTTACTTTCTCGAACTGCTTTATTTTCTCTAAAAGAGGGGCTGGCTCTTGGAGAAAAGACACATTTGCCCTGAGAAGGTCCCCATGCCAAGCCTTCTCGGTAGGGAAATGAGAGAAAGCTGGTGAGAATCTATGTAAGGACAGGGGCCAGGTGTCTGCAGAGGAGAGGATAGAGACCTGCGTCACCTCAAGGCAGAATTATTTGGGTCTTCGTGTCTGCAGAAGTGGGGACACACCATAGTGAACACAGGGAGGCTGCCTAGCCTAAGGACCTGAGTTTTAATCGTACTTTTCCCACTTGCTAGCTGTGATGTCGAAGCAAGCACTCAGACCTCTGGGGACTCCTCTAACTCCTCATCTGTAAAATGGGGAACACCCATGGTGCAGGGATTAGTGGCCCCCATTTACTAGAGTCTCGCTAGTGCCAGGGATGCCTCTTGGCATAAATTATCTCATTATCTCATTAACACCTGACAACAATGCCGTGAGGCAGCTGCTCTACAGAGGAGAAACCTGAAGCACGGGAGATTGTCACTTGCACCAAGTAGTGGGTCTTATTTCCAAAACAAACACACGTCTTTCTTACTTGAGAGCCCACTCTCCTGGCCTCTATACTCTTCAAACACCCCTTGATAATGCGGCGCTGGCCTCACAGTAGGCATGCAGTAAACATTCCTTGCTTCCTAGGATGCACAGCTGACACGCCTGACGCCAGCTAAGCGCAGGGTGTGCTCTTACTGCCTCAGGGCTAAGGCTCACTGACCACTCACGAAGGCAGCTAACTAACTGCAAGGGGTGGGGACACCTCTGACCTTGAACAGAGAGAGCACTCCTTGCTCAGTGTGTCTGGATTGCATCACTGCAACCATCAGCATCTCAGAATTTCTGATCGACCACATTCCCCATCCCCTACACCTCTAAATTATAAGAAAAGTCAACCTTGAACCCAAAGTTGATCACATGTTCCTCCCCTTCCTGCCAGGATCCAGAGAGAAAGGCGAAACTGTATGAAACAACAGAACAGAATGCTGTGATTTAAAAACCTTAGCCTGCCCTTTTCTCCCTGTGTATATGAAAAAGGAAACCAAAAAACATCTGGGGTTAGCATAATTACAGTATTTTAAATTTGTGTGTACAGCAACTATCACTGATGGTGACTTTCAGGGGCAAAATAATTTACAGAGCAGGATTCCGCTTGCTCCCGTTTTCCCAGTTGGTAAATGGGAAAGATGTCTGCTGCCACAGCTTCCCTCGCAGGAGGGACTCCAATAAAACAAAGCAAGTCCAAGTTTTTTTGAAAAAGCACAAGCCTGTATACAAAGGCATATTATTATGGAAAGCTGTCTGCTTGGTCTTTGGAGCAGTTTCATTTGACAGAATATGTGGGTGGTTGTATGAATCTAGCTTTGTCTATTCACAAACACATGGGTTTAATAAAGAGGAGTTTGTTTTTTAAGGTGTGTGGTCCACAGCTCACAGAAACACTCCTGTTTGACAAACACTGACCATGATCCTAAGAAAGGCACACCCCATTTTTATCCCCCTAACAATGGACAGCAGGAGTATAAATCTCCCAAGTCCACAGGAATACCTTGTGCTGGCTCCATCCGCCACTTCCTGACCCTGCCCTTGAACTCTCGCTCCACTTGAACATTCAAAGCCAAGAGGACAGCCACTCGGCTCTGAGTCACGCTGAGCGCTTCCTGGGGTGGGCTCCGGCCAGGCCTTGCACGGTCAAGTGGCTAAATGCAAGCCATGGACTGTTTCCTTAACACACAAATCCATTGTGTCCTTGATTACTCTTCCCAAATCCAGGAAAGAAAGGGCTGGTGAAAGAATTTCACCATGAGGCCACCAGGGACAAAGTGACACGTGCCTATGCTATTTGTTCAACATTTCTGAACATAACATGCAACCATTAAAGTGTTTTCCAAAGTAAGTACACAAAACTCAACCCTAGATTCCTATTTCTCTCCTTTCCTTTCAAATAAGAAAAGGGCTGCCTGGTTTCTGTAGATCTCAATCATTAAACCACATTTGTCTTCTAATTTTTAATAAATATTATTTATTTATTTTTTGAGAGAGGGTCTTACTCTGTTGTCCAGGCTGGAGCACAGTGGTGGTGTGTATGTCTCACTGCAGCCTTGACCTCTTAGGCTTAACCGGTCCTCTCACCTCAGCCTCCCGAGTAGCTGAGACTACATGCACATGCCACCATGCCTGGCTAATTTTTTTATTTTGTAGAGATAGGGTCTTGTGATGGTGCCCAGGCTAGTATTGAATTCCTGGCCTCAAGCAATTCTCCCACCTTTGCTTCCCAAATTGCTAGGATTACTGGCATGCGCTACCTTTCGATAAATATTTTTAAAGTGGCAACTATGGGCCAGATGTTATGCCAAGGGCACCCATGAGATGACATCTCTTTATCCTTATATGATCCCCTATGAGTTAGCATGATTAATTATCCCCATTTTATCAACAAAGAAACCGAGGCACAGAGGAGAAATCACATGCTCAACTGCTCATCAGGATCAGGATTTCCTGCTCCGCAGAGATTGGGTGGAAGAGCTCTGAGAAGCAAGGGTCCCAAGCTCACTCAACTGGCAAATCATCATAGTACCTTTTGTTGACTGCTAAAGAAGTCATCGAAATAAAAAGGTACAACATATCACCATCCCATTTAACGGACGAGGTCATTGAGGCACAGAGAGGTAAACAATTTTGACCTAGGTTGCATAGCTAGCATGTGGCCAATGTCTGAATCCCACCTTGCCCAGCCTGACTCTCCTCAGTATCTCCAGTGGACTCTAGAGAGCAAATGCTAAATATAAAGTGAATACGGTGCCCAAATGGGAGCAATGGGAAGGATCTGGCATTGTATCCATGCCTTCGTTCTAGTGCTAAGACAGCTAAGGGGCCAACCATTAGTCAGGCCCACATCATTTACATCACTGTGCTATACAATTACCAGTTGTCCCATAGGAAATGCATGAGACCATGTTCTTGCTAGACAGATGAACCTAAGGGTATATCTCTCCACAGACCATCTACAACATGGGTGGAGACTGCTGTTTATTATTATAGTTACATTATTTAATATATTAAATAATATTAACCTATAGATTATTTAATTGCTTACCAACGATACATCGGGGTGGAAAAGGAAAGGGAAGGATAGCACTTCAGTGGAGGAAGTAAGGTGGTTTCTGGGAAATTGAAGGTTGAAACTGAAGGCTTCAACTCTGAAAACTGAAGGTGTTTTTCCCCCAAAGTCAAGATGCCTTTGCTCATCACAGCACTGCCTCTCTTGGACCAGTTAGCACCCCTCCTCCCCACGCACCTTGTGTGTGTGTAGTAACGTGAGAGGTAGATTTCTGCTGGACAGGGCCAGTTCTGACAGGTGGCTCCTGCCTACAATGGCAGCCAGCACACAGGTAGGATTTGATGACAGTGATCCCCCCAGGAGGTTCACCGAGCTAAGAAGGATGGCAACTTCCTTTTCACAAGTGTTTTACAAGGATATATAGACCTAGAAATGGCGTATCTCTAGACTTACTGTGGCAAGGAAGAGTCCTTGAGACTACTCAATTTAATATTAATAGTTTTCACTTGGGTGGTAAATGAAGTTTTTGTTGTCACTAAACAGTGAATGGAAGCTCAACTAGTTCTGTACTTTGAACTCCTTTCACATTTACCTGCCCTCTCCTCCGAGTCCTCACAGCATGTTGGTTACACTTTTCTTTAATGTGCTATGCTATTATTTTGGGTTACGATTAGTTGTTTGGAACACTCTACCATAAAGAGCCCAAGTTCATCAGGTACAGGGATAGGAATATCCCAGACATTGACAACAGGTACACCATAGTCAATAAAGGTCAATTTCCTTCTTTCTGCACTGCTAATTAATGACATATTCATGTATGACATATATGACCTCTGCCTTGAATTTTTAATTTCTGTCATATTTGTTCCTGTTTTCCTAACTAGGTAGAATGCCTAAGGAGAGAAGGATTGTCTTCTTTGTCCAGTCTCAAGACATACCAATACATTTTGAGCTCTAACTATTCTCTTCTTGCCAGGACTAAGTATAAATCCTTGTAGAAGAAAATTTGGTGTTCCTTTTTCTTTTGAGAATTGTTAAGACGTAGCAATTAAGTACCCCAGACTCTAGGGCCATGCTGCATAGGTTCGAATCTCAGTTTAGCAATTTACATGCTATGTGACCTTGGGCAAATTATTTCATCTCTCTTTGCTTCATTGTTTTCCCTTCCAAAATAGGAACAGTAATAGGACCAACATCAGTGATTTCTGCAAATCACTCAAGTCCAAGTTTTCAGAGACTACAACCCAAAAAGGCAGCATCCCTACCTTTGGCAAACGCTCAGGGTCACCAGGGTGCCGAGGAATGACCTTCTGTAACCTCTGGAAACCATAATCAATGGTGGGTTCGTTGAGCGCTGCAAGAAAGAAGTCAAACAATTAGCACATTTTCAAGAAATAAAGCAGAACATGGCTTGCAACAGTAAGGGTGTGGAAATAACCAGGAAGTTCAAAGTTTAATTGATACTTTTGAATTGGATCACAAGATGATTGTGTGAATGATCTCTTTGCTGAACTTTTCCACCATCTGCTTCTGCTTTATACCAAGATGTGGAGTGACTTGCCCAAAAGAACATTAGGAGTAGGTCTTGAGCAGTGTTGCTTTGGCCAAATTCTACAGTCCTTATGTGATCATAAATAGAAAGTAAAATGGTATTTGATGTGACATTTTTAGGATTCGCTTTAATTTTGTTGCTCAAGTAAAAACATCTGGGCTTTTTAAAATTCTTCTGTTTACAATGTATAGATATTGCCAGACAAGCCCTGGCAATATCTATACATTGTAAACAGCAGAATTAACAGTATCTGCTTAACTGCAAAATCCCTAGTGGAACTCAGCTGATACAATATCTCAGCACAATTAAACATGCAAGAGGCTGGTGAGAGCATAGGAGAGAGTAGAAATGAGTCTTCGAGGTATGGAAAGCCTGTGCCACCCTTGAGAGAGTCTGCAAAGGGGTGGATATTGAAAATGCCCTGATTCAAAGCCCTTACATCTGAAAATGATAGATCCTTTCACCAACACTGATACTATTTGGGACCAGCACCTGTGCAGTACTAGCTTAGGGCAGCTGAGTCTCCAAGAACAATCCTTGAAAAGACCAAAAGAAGAGCAAACCTGGAATAACATTTGGAGACAATGGACCTTGCTGTGCACACATTGACCACACACTCTTCAAAGCATCCTTAAATTAAACACGTATTAAGTGGACTCTGGTCTATCATTTTCAAAATTTCTCCCTGGTATATGAAATAACTTCAGGCTGTCTCACGTGAAACAGTAGGAGTGGAAAAGATGGCAGCTCCTACCCATAGCCTCCACATCCCTGTATTCTCTAAGTAAGGGGCAGGTGGGTGTTTTTTAAATTTCTTTTCTTTTTTTTTTTTTTTCTTTTTTCTTTTGAGACGGAGTTTCGCACTTGTTACCCAGGCTGGAGTGCAATGGCGCGACCTCGGCCTCCTGGGTTCCAGCAATCCTCCTGCCTCAGCCTCCCGAGTAGCTGGGACTACAGGCACGTGCCACCATGCCCAGCTAATTTTTGTATTTTTAGTAGAGACGGGGTTTCACCATGTTGACCAGGATGGTCTCGATATCTTGACCTCGTGATCCACCCGCCTCGGCCTCCCAAAGTGCTGGGATTACAGGCGTGAGCCACCGCGCCCGGCCAAATTTCTTTTCTTTTTTAGTGTAATCAAAGTGTTCAACCACATATTTTCTCACATGCTGAATAAAAAAGACAATCTTTGTAGTTCTGACATTTAGCTATACATTAGAAAACAAGTTGCCACATGCTTTACTTAAAATGCATTTCCATTAACCTAAATTTTAAAAGTAAGATTCATACTAGTACTAACTTTAAAAAACTGTATTAAATTCAAATAGGTCCCAAGGCTAATGGAAGCAATTTGTATACCAACCCAAACTGACTGGCCCACTTTTCAAAATACAGGTATGATAATCTTGTGGTTTTAAAAGGACATTTAAATTGAAAGACTGTGAATTTAGTACATAATTATACCAATAGAATCCTTTAACTTGTCAACTTGTAAATCTAAAAGGCTATCAATCATTTCTAAAGAGGAAATAAACCTTAAAATTCCTTGATTGACAGTGCTTACTTTTTATGTAAGGGGGAAAAAAAAAAAAGGAAAAAAAAAAGCTACATAAAGTGGCCAGAAATCCATTTACAAAAGTACATTGTTTTACATAGGTGAGTAAAAAGCCAATAATTACACCTCCAAAAGACACATAAATCAGAGTAAGTACTTTTTCTTCACTTGTATATTTTAAGTTAGAGTGAACTTTAGGTAACTTTTTATTAAAAAGATTTTTTCCCCAAATGGAATGCTCATTGAAGTCATTAATAGAGTGGCATTTTCATTTAAGATAATGTAATCATTTTTACAAATATGAGATTTAGTCAACCCTCCCCCTATTTCCAAACAGTAAACTTTCAACCTGTCTCTTGTGGAAATTAACTCAAATTACACTCAGGTGTACCAAATCTTTCTGTCTATACTAGTATATGAGTTAAGGCACAATATTTATTATTCCTTCCATTTTATGAATTACTTTCTAAACCCTTGAGAAGAATTCTTTTTTCAAATTAGACTTGTAGAGAAAATGCCATAGAATTCTTTATGCGGGGAAGCTGTTACTCGTAAAATCCACGGTATTTAATCAAGAAATGCATGAGAGAGACAGGAGTGAGCACCAAGGTTTCACTTATTTATCATATCCACCCCCCACCCATAATGCTAATTGCCAACAAAAATGTTTAACCATAAATAGTAGCTTTAGACAATTAAAGGCATCCCTTTAATATCGGAAAACATAATTCAGCATCCTGAAAATTCTAATTCTTAGGGTGATTTTTCAGTCTAAGATAGCAATAAAATTTGAATGGTTGTCCCACCTCTTCAATCATTAGCATAATAAATTCCTATTGTGTCTAGAAACCCATGGTTGTTAACTGAATGACTGTCTGATGTATGGAGGGGAAGGATATGTTTCTCTGGCTATATGGCCAACTCACAGAAGAATGACCAACAATATCAGCAATTAAAAGAACCAATTCAAATATCATATGGAACTAATAGCTAAAGAGCTGAGGAGAAGACATTCTGTTGCCACAGAGTAATTGAATTAGACATATTAAACTCATTATTCAAAGAAAAATAAGGATTTACTCCAAGGAAGTGTACTATGTGAGAGGAAATATTTAAATAGTAAGGCAAAAGCTTTTAGCTTATTTCCCATGCCTTCATGATTTGCTCTGTGTTCATAGTTTTAAACAAGTTAACCTGCCCTCCATACAGGTATTGAATATTACAATGGAATTGTCCAGTTCTGGAGACAAAGCTAACATTAAAGATGCTAGACAAAGATGACTGTCCTAAATTCAGTGGAACCTGATGATTTATCTGATTGCATTGACTAGAGAAAAAAATTAAACCAATTACTGAGTGTTAGGGGAGCCATCTGACAAAGATTATTTTAACTGCCCTCACAAAAATTATCTGGGAAGTGGGGGATGGTTAATTTAAAGGCACCCCCATGGAATAGAATTTGATGCAATCCTCAAAAGCAATGTTATAGGTAAAAAAGCATTTACTGATATATTGCTTAGTTTAAAAGATGACAGGAGCATGTGTACAATACGGTTACTTTTTTAAACAAACATACATAGAAAAAGAAAATGTGTCTGTGTATAAACTGCCAAATAGTAGTTGTTTCTAAGTAGTGAGTTTTAAAGTGCTTTTCTTCCTGCTGTTTTTGCTGTGCATTTTCTAAATTTTCCACAATGAACATATATTACTTTTATAATCAGAGAAAAAGGCTAAGAGCAAGAGATTGTTGCTGAGATGGAATTTGACCTGCTTGTATAAAGTAATGACATAAGAAACTATGCTTTAAAAAGGGGTCTGTCTACCCTTTAATAACCTTGCATAGGTTATTACAGACCATAAGAAAAATAAGTAGTATACTTTTGGCCAGTTGTATAAATATGTGACTATTCATAAACTCTCTGAAAATCAACAGAGAGGGTAACAGGGAGGAATCATAAAGAATGGTATATTTATTTCATCAGTGGAGGTAGTCATACCTTAGGGACATACATCTACTCTGCAAGAATGTAATATAAAGTTAATCCTTCAACAAAGTGACCTCATTGTACTCAAGCGCAGGGCTCAGAAGGCAGCAGAAGAAATGGGACTAACCAATTTTTTTCCCCCTCAAACTCGGGACAATTCTGAGAATCTGGTGGACACAATTAACCACAAATAAAGAAGCATGAGCATCTTAGATTGAAAAAAGAAAAACAGATGAAGCTGTAAACTGCAAGAGGAATGGAATGATGAGAACAGCTTGTGTGGCCCTGCTTCCAAATACCCAGTCCACACTCTCTGAAAAGCATTTGAGAGGGCGTCACCCTAAACCAGTTAGCAATGGTGATCAAATAAGGAAGGAACATAGGTTTAGAAGAATCCATTATCCCAACTAGAAAAGCCTCAATATTTACATCATGAGAATAGAATGGGGCCAATGTATGCATTTAAAAAATTCCAGGACATTAAACTACACATTTATTCAGTAATCATTTTTAGTGCTTGCCCTGTGCTCAAGGGGAGGGGGTGGCATTTGTAGGAATGAACTGTTTAGTGTCACAACACCATAAGCCCTTAAAACCAAACTTTCTGAAAGGTACACATAATCCAACCCCAAAAGACAGATGAAATCCTCTACTTGCAGAGCTGGGATGCAGGTCAGCCTCTCACAGCCAGGCTTCCCTCCTGCTCAGGAATCCATTGCCTGGTCCTCCTCAGGGTCACCACCTCTGCTCCTCTTTCTGACAAAGTCTTCACTAGGGTCACAGCATACTTAATGGGGATACATTGATTTAAAGAACAATCAGGCTATGGAGGGGCCACAGCAATTGAATTCCAGCTGTCTTCCACTGACCCCTTCAAACTCATTTACTGGTAGAAAGATATTTACTGAACCTGTATAGTAGGACATCTTGGAGTTGTGTACAGCTTATGGAGGGGTATATCTGAAATGTTCCTGTAAATACATAAGAAGCAAGATTAAATGCTCCTAAACAGGAGAGCAAGCTTGCAGGGCAGATGTTTCAGCTGAGATTTCAGAAGGATCCCCTCACCCACAGCTGTGATTGGATATTTGGGAATGGATACTGGTGGAATGTATGTGCTGTATGCACCGGATGCCATTTCAACTGTATCAACGTTACTACTTTTGAAAAAGTAAAAGTTTATTCAATGCTTATAAAAATCAGACCGTTTTATCTGGCTTTATGTTGGGACTGCTTGTGGAGAGCTTTAGGTTCCTTCCAGATCTCATCATCTCAGCTCCCCTAAAGGAAACCAGTAACTTTCTACTCCAAACCAGTCTCTCAGCCTTTCTCTTTATGGGCTTCAGTCCAGGTGGTGGTCAAGACAGAACAGCTCTGGGTCTACAAAGCTACAATCTCTAATGTCCAGAGGTGCATGCAGCATGCAATGCTATATGCAAAGAAAATCGAGATAATACAACTAAATTTTATGCACTCATACTAATCATGAGCTTCTAAAATTCAATTGAAAACTCTTTTTCCTTTTCTTTGAGACAGAGTTTTGCTCTGCTGCCCAGGCTGGAGTGCAGTTGCGCAATCTTGGCTCACTGCAACCTCCGCCTCCTGAGTTCAAGCGATTCTATTGCCTCAGCCTCCTGAGTAGCTGGGATTACCGGCATGCACCACCACGCCCAGCTAATTTTTGTACTTTTAGTAGAGATGGGGTTTCATCACATTGGCCAGCCTGGTCTCAAACTCTCGACCTCAGGTTATCCACCTGCCTTAGCCTTCCCAAGTACAAGGATTACATGCGTGAGCCACCGCACCTGGCCAAAAACTCTTAATAAGTGAATTCTAACCAAATATACATGTGGCCTTTTCATGCTTACAGTCTGTTTTTCTTTATTAAAGAAATCCACCTCACAATCACATCAAATAAAGAAAATTCTCTGTAAGGGGATTTATTTGCAAATTAAAATCATGTAGTCAAGCCAGATGTATTCTCAGTTGTGAAAATTGATTTTTCTCTTTTTGGAGTTTCTTTTTAAAGAAGTCACTCCTCCGTCCCCCTTAACTTCTTGAATACTTATTCCTGGAAACAATGGAAATGGGAGGCTGCAGAATTCTGTTCAGAAACACCAGGGGAAAAGTGCTTTGGGTGCCATTCCAACATTGGCTCACAGAGTTCCCTGCTTTTATAGCTCAGCGACTCACTGCCGTGCTTTCACATATTTCTGGGATTTTAATTTCCTTTTTTTAATGGTTGTGTGACATGATGTCATTTTGACTGGAAATAAAAAGAAATGCAGATATTAGGAAGGCAATATTAATATTCTATTGCCATTTAATGTCCAAACAAATATCTGGACTCTGTGCCAAGTAATAAATAAAACCTCATAGCAGAGGCAATGATAAAACTAGCACCTGGGTCTCCAAGCTTCCCTGGTGACTACTCTATATTTGAACTAAAGGAGTAACAGCACCGCATTTCCCTCCAAGGCAGATCCATTCTGGGCATGAGAGTTATTACATATGTGTTAGGCAGAGCTTTTTTGTTCCATAATGGCCCCATTTTTCCCTCAGTCACTAAATTAACAACCAGAGGTAAACAATAAAACAGCAAGTTATCTTCACGGATCTATCTTTAAGACGGAGTTTAAAAT
Source organism: Alouatta palliata (assembly GCA_004027835.1). Classification (NCBI taxonomy): domain Eukaryota; kingdom Metazoa; phylum Chordata; class Mammalia; order Primates; family Atelidae; genus Alouatta; species Alouatta palliata. The sequence goes on from PVKV010008958.1 coordinate 62,527, forward strand.
ATATAAACCGAAAAATCAACCAGAAACCTAAACAAGAGCCAGAAATATTGTTCACGAGGAGATTTGTTGCATTTCCGCCATTTGGATATTTCATTACCTGCCTCGATGTTTGATGCACAAACAGCATGCCAGGTCACCTCTTCCGTGGAAGCGATACACTTCCCAAGAAACCTAACACCAAATTCATTGCAAGTGGAGCTCCTGCTTTCCTGTGAAATGCTTTTACAGCCTGGTGCCCCTGCCTCCGGAGTGAGTGAGGCTCGGCAGGGCTTCAGGGGCCGGCTCACTGAACCAGAGAAAGATGTAACTTTCTACAACAAGAAGGATGTCAAGGCAAAGCCAACATAGGCAGAATTAACCAATATCGAAGCCCGAGAAAAATTTCCAAACTGCCTTTGAACACACCCTGATTTCTTATTTGGAGTCTTCAAGTCTCTTGATGTATGACAACAACTTTGAGACTGAAAAATCAAGCAAAGGAAGCAATACCTCTCTCTACCACAGGCACAATCAGAGGTGTTAGGTGCCTTGAGTGGTTATGTCCTTTTTACAAAAAAGTGCAGCCAGGCCAATATGCAAAGCAAAGGCTGAAGACAGAAGGTGAACTGAAAAGCAAAGACCCAAGGAGGATGGAACAAAGCAGGGGCGCTTGGAGGAAGACAGATGAGGGAAGATCCTCAGGACTGTAGTTTGGAATGCAAATAACTTGCATATGTTTGGAAATTAACAACTCTTGGAGAAGTAAAAGCAATCAAGAAGAGGAATAAAGAAATAAAAGACTTGCTTTGTTTTTCAAAATGAAATCATCTTACTGTTTTTCTAAATCTAAAAGTAATGTTAACATGATTATTACATAAAAAAATTTTTAAAGGTGGGGAAACTCCCATAATATCCCCCCATTCGTGTAGAAGCATGATTTATAGTTTAGTATGTATGCTTTCAAACATTTTCACAATACTATTTTATAAAAATATAGATTATATACATACTTATGCCTGTCTCTTTCTTTTTGATATTTGTAGCTTTCTATATTATACAGGTGGACATAATTTATGTAACAAATCCTCCACTAACTGGAATGCTGGGTTTTTTTCCCCAAAATTTTCACTGACTTAAGAAGCACTATAATGAACACTTCTCAGGATAAATTGCTGGATTAAAAAAAATGCACATTTCAAGTCTTTCAATATGCATTTCCTAACTATCCTTCATAAAATTTATGCCAATTTACATTTTGACAGGCTACTTTCAAAGGCATATGCAAAGGAAAACTAATTTTTATGATCTTACATCTTAAACTCAATTATTCTCCAAGTTATAAGGACCTCTGAAGATTGTAGATTTAACAGTCACAATGATTCCTTGCAGAGGTGTCATTTTCAACATACCCTGAGGTCATATAAGACCCTTTTTCCAGTCATAGCAAAGAGCTTTCTAGAAATCATCTCATTGGTTCCTACAATATGCCCTTGACATAAATGTTAAAAATTACCACTCCTAATTCAAAGGTGGGAAACTGAGGCACAGAAAAAGTTGGTTGCATTTATTAGCACAGAAGCCGCCTTGTTTATGTTTTTACAGTGTTTGGCTTATTATTCCAAGATGACTTATTTTATTTTTATTTATTTTTTAGAGATGGAAGTCTCACTCTGTCGCCCAAGCTGGAAAGCAGTGATGTGATCTCGGCTCACTGCAACCTCTGCCTCCCGGGTTCTAGCAATTCTCCTGCTTCAGCCTCCCGAGTAGCTGGGATTACAGGTGTAAGCAGCCACGCCCAGCTAATTTTTTTGTATTTTAGTAGAGACGGGGTTTCATTGTGTTGCT